>MJUU01035229.1:0-14390 GCA_002080025.1 Modiolus philippinarum
TGACAAGCAGGGACGGGCGAGACATCTATTAGGGTCCACTCTTGTTAGTCAGAAGCGTGATAATGATGAGTTGAGCTGTGTAAGTTATTTTCGGGTGTTTCCTGTTGCTACTTCCTGTTGGTGATATGTTGAAGTTTTACTATAACACACTATGAATGAGAAATTTTCGTCAGTTTTCTGAACTTGTATACGTTGGAATGATTTCATATGTAGTCAGAAGCTTGATTATGATGAGTTGTAACGTGTAAGCTGTTTTCATGTCTGCGGTATTGCAACTTTCTGTTTGCCGATGTGTTGAAGTTTTACTATAACACTATGGATGAGAAATTTTCGTCGGTTTTCTCAGCTTGTATATGTTGGAATGATTTCATATTTGGTCAGCTTGATTATGATGAGTTGTAACATGTAAGCTATTTTTGGGCCTGTCGTCTTGCTACTTCCTGTTTGCAGATCACACTGGATGAGAAATTTTCGTCACATTTTTAACAGCTTGTATATGTTGGAATGATTTCATATTGTGTCAGAAGCTTGATTATGACGAGTTGTAATGTGTAAGCTATTTTCGGGGCTGCTGTGTCGCAACTTCCTGTTTGCTGATATGTTGGAAGTTTTACTATAACACACTATGGATGAGAAATTTTCGTCAGTTTTCTCGGCTTGTTTTCATTGGAATTATTTCATATTTGGTCAGAAGCTTGATTATGATGAGTTGTAACGTGTAAGCTATTTTCGGGTCTACCGTATTGCTACTTCCTGTTTGCGGATATGTTGAAGTTTTACTATAACACACTGTGGATGAGAAATGTTCGTCGCAGTTAACTTGAAATGTATGGATGGGAATAATTTCAAATTTGGTCTGGAGCTTTATAATAATGAGTTGTAATGTGTTAGCTATTTTGAGGTCTAACGTATTACCACTTCCTGTTTGCCTGTTTTACTATAACCCTTTATGGAAGATAATTTTTTGTCACAGTTTATTTGGCTTCTATAAGTGGGAAAGATTTCAAATTTGGAGTGGAGCTTTATAATAATGAGTTGTAATGTGTAAGCCATTTACAGGTCTGTCTTGCATGTACTTCCTGTTTGCCGATTCTTTGATGTTTAACTATAAATAAACTAATGCTGTATTACCACTTCCTGTTTTCTTGGCTTGTATGAGTTGGGCCAATTTCAAATTTGGTCTGGACAACTGTGTAAAGAATTGTATTACACTTTGGAAGTAGGGGTATTCATTTGTGGCCCAGTGGCCCACAGTACTTCTAGTTTCTTTATGTCCGGATTTTAGAATCGCCCCGAAGTGGCTGCACTACAATAAACACGATTTCTGTCTTCAAACTCGGACTTTTATATGGTTTTAGTTATATTTTAGGTCATTGACCAGTTCTACATGGAGTGACATTTCTGGATTTGTTTGAAAAACATGGTTTCACTGTGTAATAATTAACTTCCTGGTAGTAAAATACAGTTGAGACCGTCAAGTTTCCCAGGCGTGTCAAAGATATTTTCTGGGAAACAATCAGTCCAATTATTACCAAACTTCTTCAGATGGTCCCTTCCAAAAAAAAGTATCCAGCAGGTTGGCACCTCGTCCAAGATGGCCGCCAGTGGGGAAAATAGTAACATTCATTGGACCCTATGGAAAAACATTCCAAGACCTTCTTCTTAGAAATTACCAGTCAAATTATAGCCAGACTTAGTCGTATGGTCCTTAGATGGTCCCTTCCAAAAAATGTGCCTGCCATGTCTGGAAGGAGTCTGTTCTCCTTCCAAGTTGGCCGTCAGCAGGGAATATAGCTTTAACATTGGACCTATGGAAAACACATTCAAAGATCTCCGAAACTACTTATTAAGTTAGAACCAAACATGGTCACAATGGTTATTAGATGGTCTCTTCCAAAAAAAAAGGTATCCTGCAGGTTTGTACATCATCCAAGATGGCTGCCAGGGGGAACATAGTTTAACATAGGACCCTATCAATGATTTTTGTCAGAAACTATAAATCCAATTAGAATCAAACTTGGTCACAATGGTCCCATTAAAGAATGGCATCTGGCAGGTCTGTTATGTCATTTTTTTGCAAGCAGTTATTTTTCACCAGAAGTCATAGCCACTTCATATTTTACAAGCAGTTGTGTCGCATAAATTCTGATTCCATGCCCACATGGTGGCCCCGACTCCTGTGTTGGGCATGGAAGTTTACCAAGCACTTAGTACAGCCTGTAATAGTAGTCCTAGCCACTTGTTATATATATAACATGCAGTTGTGGCTTGAGGACTACATAATAATTCAACACCTAAATGGTGGCCCTTCCTCCTTAGTTATGCATGAATGATCAGTTTTCCACACGCAGTCAGTACAGTCTGTACCAGTGGCCTTTGCTACTTGATGTATAGACATTCAGATGGATATTGAGGAGTAGATACTGATTTGGACCCAGAAATTGGTCACTCGTGAATGATCTTGTCAAGATTTTTTATGACCCCACTGTTGGCTGAGGGGGGCATTAAGTATTATCCTTGTTTGTAGGTCTAAGTTCCTATATTTTCGTCAAGGATTTCTCAGCTTGTGTATGGTGGAATGATTTGATTTTAGGTCTGAAACTTTGGTATGATGAATTGTATTATGTCTCCTCTTTTCAAGTCCATCACTCGTCTATATCCTGTTTGTCACTATCTATTTGTGGGGGGAGGGGCATCCGTGTCCTATTGACACATTTTCTTTTATTGCAAGCAAGCAAGCAAGTTGTCAACACATTAATAAACTAACTTGGCTGCTACTGTGGATTAATGTGCAGATTCTTGTTCATCAGCATAGGCTGAGATGCATTTTATCAGATGAGCGATAAAGGCTCAGTCTCTGATCCTCTACTTTCTGCTTAGACCAGTTTCATGGTCTAGTGAACAAGGTAACGTTTTATTGATTATACCAGTTTCTCAATAATCTCATCTTTAGCTTTTCAATGATACTGTATACCATATCCGAATATTTTTGCGTGTTTAATGTTCGCTGTGTGGAAAGTTGACAATCTAGATCAACCAGCGACGAAAAATAGAATTCACGTTAGATATGAAACGTGAAAACGCGAATTTATCATAAACATAGCAAATATTTCCATGTCTTCATGTACACCAAAATCACAAATAAAAGACGGCTCGAAAATAACCTGATATACGGTAATCTGCGATATGGCTTTTTTCCCTGTCCCCAACTTCACCACCCATCTGTGATTAGTACCTTCAAGTAAGAAGTCAATGATATTTGGTATTTAGCTTGCTCTTAGTTAGTTCATGATTGTGTCAGGATATTGGTTATCAACAGACTATATTATGATTAAGCCTCTCAGATAGACCAGGACGGGGTTGCACAGACGTCAATTAAAGTTGAATGACGTTTAAATTATAAGTGTAATATCATTAACAAATTAAACCAAATTAATTTTCACTTAAATTTAAATTTTAATTAACTTTAATTGACTTGTGTGCAACACAGTCCTGTTTCTCAATAACTTCAGGCATTATGTTGTTCTCGAGTAGAACACTGCTCGGCTATATGGCTTTTGACCTTGAGCTCAATTTCATGGTCTAGTGAACACGATTACTTATTAGCTCACCTTATGACCTGAGGGGGTTATGTGATACCAGGAGCGTCGGCGTACGGTTTGCAAGAATGGTTTAAGTCTATTTCTGCTTACTGATATGTCCCACATCAGCCATATTGGTATGTATGATGCATTTTGGGATGACGGCAACAATGCATGCTTCAGATGCTGATTCTACCCTATATTTTACGCATGAGCAACTTCGTTAGGTAGAATGGTTAAAGACCAGTCCTGCTAACTGAGATGTCCCACATCCACCCTATTGGTATTTATGATGCATTTTGGGATGACAACATTGCATGCTTCGGACGCTGGCTTTGACCTTTATTTTACGCATGAGCGAATTAGTTAGGTTGAATTGTTTAAGTCCGTTCCTGACATGTTTCACATCATTCATATTGGTATGTATGATGCATTTTGGGATGACATGTCAATGGATGCATGCTTTGGGTGCCGTCTGTGACCTATATTTTACGCATGAGCGACTTAATAAGGTGGATTGGTTATAGCTCATTCCAGCTAACTGACATGTCCCACAATGTCAACAATATTTGAAATATTTGAATGTGTGATGCATTCGGAAGACAACAACATTGCATGCTTCGGATGCTGACTGTGACCCACATTGTACGCATGTGCGACTTGGTTAGGTAGAATGGTTAAAGTCCATTTCTGCATACTGACATGTATTACATCAACCATATTGGTATATATGATGCATTTTGGGATGGCAGCTGCAGTGTATGCTTTGGATGCTGTCTGCGAGTTGCATTTTATGCATGGATGAGTCCGTTCAAAAGAATGATTATAGTCCATTCTGTTTATTGATATTTTTTACATGTGACAATGCTGCGCAACGAGGTGAGCTTAACAGGCTGTGGCTGCTTTCTATAATTAGACCAGCTCCTAAATGAATAAAAAATAAGAGGAAGGGCAATGATATTTGACATGTATTTTACCCTTAAGTAGTAAATGATAACTGCCAAATGGCTTTTGACCTTGACCTCAGTTTCATAGTCTAGTAAACATGGTTGTTTTGCTGATTAGAACGGTTTCTCAATCTATGTAAAAGGTAGGGTAAAATTTGACATGTCAGTTGCTGTTAAGTAGTACATGACTGTCTACCATATTGTTTTTGGACCTTGACCTCAATTTCATAGTCTAGTGAACATGGGTTATCTTTTCTTGTTAGATCTGACGTAACCTTTTCATACATAGATGATCTCTGAAACTACTGGACCAAATGGAACCAAACTTGGTCACAATTATATGTATGTGGTCCCCTTAAAAATTATATTCGGTGCGCACCCATTCAAACATGCTATTACATTTTGTCCAACAGAAAACACATTCAAAGATCTTCTCAATAATACTTGTCCAATAAGAACTAAATATATTCACATTGGTTTTAAATTTACCAAGTGGGTCTAGATCTGTACCTCGTACCAAATGCCGCCAGCTGGGAACATGGTTTAACATTAGACGCTATTGAAATCACATTCAAAGATTAACTTCTCAGAAACTCTTTGTCCAATTAGAACCAAACTTGGTTACAATGGTTATTTTCAAAAAGGCATATGACGTACGTACCTCATCCAAGATCGCCACCAGCGGGGAACATCGTTTAACGTTCGACCCCATGGAAAATACATTCATAGTTTTCCCAGAAACTACTGGACTATTTGAACTAAACTTAGCAATAATGGTCCTTAGATGGTCCCTTCCAAATAAGTAGTAGGATAGTTTGAGAAGGTAGAAGATGGCGCGGGGTACATCCTAGGGGAAAGACATTCAATGATTTTCTCAGAAAGTATTTGTTAAAGTGAACCAACCGTGCTCACAATGGGCAACAGATGGTACCCCCAAAAGGGGTTTGTTGTAGCAGAATCAATCTTGTTCACAGTGGTCTTGAGATGGTTACCCACAAAAAGATCTATGGAAGTTCCGTATCGCATTCAAGATATCAGTCAGCGGGGATCCCGAAAACACGTTTAAATACCTCGGAAATAACTAGTCCTATTGGAACCAAACTTGGCCATTACGGTTCTGAGCTGGCACAGTCCAAGGAAAAGTATCGTGCAGATATGCTTCCATTCCACGATGGCCACCAGCGGGGAACATAGTTTGATATTAGACTATTTTAAATGTTATTCAGATCTGTGTATTACATGTAAATACTTAATGAATAACAGCTTGATATAGTTATGTCTAAATTCATATATTTCTGTTGGGTTTATTGCGCTGAAGGCTTCAAAAGCAAACAAAAAAATCATGAAATAACAATTTTCTTCACTTTTAAGCCCATCAGACCGAAAGGACTAGAATGGGCTATTGTCATCATTTAGCGTCCGTCATCCTTTAACTTTGCCTATTTTCGTTAACTTCCTCTGAAGAAACCTCTAGAGAAAATTCAACCAAACTTTAAAAAAATCCGATAAAAACATGTCCGCAAACCTAGTACATAATTTAACAGTTGGCCCTATGATGAAAATCATCGTTTTTTCATCTGCCTGAAAATATTGAAGCGAATTAAACTAAACTGTACTAGAGCGATAGCTATTTTGGTATGATCCGACACAAGAAACATGACCGCCAGCGCGGGACTTCGTAATACATGGGACTAGTGAAGGAAATTTAACTTAACTGTACTGCAATGATTTGTAGAAGATCCTTTAATAATGTTTCAATGAGAACTTGAAAACATGGTTGTCAGTTGCTGAATATGGCTTAACATTAGACCAGTTCGGAAAACGTTTTCGGTCAATAGCATAGGTATGGCTAAAAAGCATTTTGTAAGGTGAGCAATACAGGCTCATTCTCGAGGCCTCTTGTTTAATACAGAAAATATCTGATATGTTCACTTGTCATTCAAGTTCTAGTTTGGTAATAATTTTTGCAATTCTCTAGTTTAATCATGGTAAATAATTGGTGTAGTTGATACTGGCATCTTTAACCCAATTCTAACACACTGCAGATGAGCACATCCTCCTTTGACCCACTGACAGTGGTACGGTTGCTGTATACAGAGCAGGACATGCTTACCCTTTTGGAGCACCTGATGTCACTCTGTTTTTATGCCCCGCCTACGAAGTAGGAGGGGTATATAGTTTTCGGGTAGTTGTCCGCCCGTACGCCCGTACGTAATGCTCAGGTTAAGGTTTAGGTTGCAGGTAGTTTACCTTGAAGGAGGTATGATATCTTGATGAAACTTTGTATGCAGATAGACCATGATATGAACTGCAACATTTTGGAATGAAACGGATGCTGTGACTTCAGGGTCATGGGTCATTGACTTTGAATATCAGGAGTGAATATTTGATACACTACATGTTAAGGTTTAGGTTGAAGGTAGTTTACCTTGAAGGAGGTGTGATATCTTGATGAAACTTTGTATACAGATAGGCCATGACATGAACTGCAACATTTTGGAATGAAACAGATGCTGTGACCTCAGGGTCATGGGTCATTGACTTTGAATATCAGGAGTGAATATTTGATATATACTACAGGTTAAGGTTTAGGTTGAAGGTTGACGAAAATTTGTATGCAGATGGACCATGACATGAACTGCAACATTTTGGAAGGAAATGGATGCTATGACCTCAAGGTCATTGTTCAATGACTTAGAATATTAGGAGTGAATGTTTGACTACAGGTTAAGGTTTAGGTTGAAAGTAGTTTGCCTTGAATTAGGTTTGATATCTTGATGAAACTTTGTATAATTATACATCATAACATGAATAGCAATGTTTTAGTGCCAAATAGATGCCGTGACTTCAAGGTCATAGTTCATTGGCTTTGAAGTTTATGATTGAATTTTTGATAACGCTCATTTATTTAATTTTTGAAATTCTTCTTAGCATCTTTTTTGTCCTTTATTTTTAAACAGCCATTTTTGTAAGTGAAATCTTTTATTCCTATTTTGGTAAATTTCCTGGAACTCTCTAAGACCTTTAATTTTGGAATTTTTACATAGCAACCATTCATTTTCTAATTTATTTTGGATATAACACCGATTTTCAATATCTGAATTGCAGAAATTTTTTATTCCAATTTTGGTAAATTTCCTGTAACTCTCTAAGACCTTTAATTTTGGAAATTTTACATAGCAACCATATATTTTTAAATATTTTTTTGACGAAACTCCAATTTTTAATAACTGAATTGCAAAAATGTTTTATTCCAATTTTGGTAAATTTCCTGAAACTCTCTAAGACCTTTAATTTTGGAAATTTTGCATAGCAACCATACATTTTTTAATTTCTTTTTGTCAAAACACCAATTTTCAATACTGAAATGCAAAAATATTTTATTCCCAATTTTGGTAAATTTCCTGAAACTCTCTAAGACCTTTAATTTTGGAAATTTTACATTTTTTAATTTCTTTTTGTCAAAACACAAATTTTCAATAACTGAATTGCAAAATTCTTTTCTTCCAATTTTGGTAAATTTCCTGAAATCGTCAAAGAACACTTCATTTTTTAAATTCTACCTAGCAGCAATGGTAATTCAATTCTTTTCGTTTAAAGTAGTCATTTTCCAAATATGGATTGCAAGTATTCTTGATTCCAACTTTGGAAAATTTCATGAAACTCTCTAAGACCATTTAGTTTGGAAATTTTACCTAGCAACCATGCGTATTTGATGATTGCTAGGTAAAATTTCATGTCAGCCTCTAGATGTATAGATGATAAAATAAATGTCAGTAATGGTCATTAATTATTTATGATCAGTAGCGGGGCATAGTGTCCATTGACACAGATTCTCTTGTTTTTTAGCTCATCTGACCCAAAGGGTCAGTGTGAGCTATTGCCATCACTTGGCGTCCGTCGTCCGTCGTCTGTCGTCCGTCGTCCGTTAACTTTTCACATTTCCATCTTCTCCTCTGAAACCACTGAAGCAAATTCAACCAAACTTTACAGGAATGATATATGGAAGGTCCTTAACAAAGACTGCTCATTTCGTTCCGATCCGATAAAAAAGATGACCGCCTGCACGGAACTTAGGTTTAACATTAGACCCTATGGGAAAAATCACATTTTCATCTTCTGCTCTGAAACAGCTGAAGCAAATTCAACCAAACTTTACAGGAATGGTGAACTTATGGTCCTTAACAAAGATTGCTCATTTTGTTCTGATCCGATAAAAAACATGGCGGCCAGCACGGAACATGGTTTAACATTGGACCCTATGGGAAAATCACAATTTCATCTTCTCTTTTGAAACCACTGAAGCAAATTCAAACAAACTTGGCAGGAATGAAGTATGGAAGGTCCTTTACTAAGATTGCTCATTTCGTTCAGGTCCGATAAAAAACATGGCCGCCAGCGCGGAACTTAGGTTTAACATTGGACCCTATGGGAAAAATCATATTTTCATCTTCTGCTCTGAAACGGCTGAAGCAAATTCAACCAAACTTTACAGGAATGATGTATAGAAGGTGCTTTACGAAGATTGCTCATTTTGTTCCGATCCGATAAAAAACATGGCCGCCAGCACTGAACATGGTTAAACATTGGACCCTATGGGAAAATCACATTTTCATCTTCTCCTCTGAAACCACTGAAGCAAATTCAACCAAACCTTACAGTAATGATGTATGGAAGGTCCTTTACAAGATTGCTCATTTCGTTCCAATACAATAAAAACATAGCCGCAAGCGCGGAACTGAGGTTTAACATTGGACCCTATGGGAAAAATCACATTTCCATCTTCTGCTCTAAAAAGGCTGAAGCAAATTCAACCAAACTTTACAGGAATGACGTGCTAAAGGTCCTTAACAAAGATTGTTCATTTCGTGCCGATCTCATAAAAAACATGCTAAACCATGTTCCGTGCTGGCAGCCATGTTTTTTATCAGATCGGCACGAAATGAACAATCTTTGTTAAGGACCTTTAGCACGTCATTCCTGTAAAGTTTGGTTGAATTTGCTTCAGCATTTTTAGAGCAGAAGATGGAAATGTGATTTTTCCCATAGGGTCTAATGTTAAACCTCAGTTCCGCGCTGGCGGCCATGTTTTTATTGTATTTGAACGAAATGAGCAATCTTGTAAAGGACCTTCCATACATCATTACTGTTGACGCAATACTCCAGCACGGAACATGGTTTAACATTGGACCCTATGGAAAAATCTCATTTTCTTGTTCTCCTGTTAAACCACTGAAGCAAATTCAACCAAACTTTACAGGATTGATGTTTAGATGGTCCTTTACAAAAATTGCTCATTTTGTTCCAATCCGATAAAAAGCATAGTCCCAGCACGGAACTTAGGTTTAACATTGGACCCTATGGGAAAAAATCACATTTTCATCTTCTGCTCTGAAACGGCTGGAGCAAATTCAACCAAACTTTACAGGATGATGCATGGAAGGTCCTTCACAAAGATTGCTCATTTTGTTTGGATCCGATTAAAACATGGCCGCCAGCGATTGATTGATTGAATATTGTTTAACGTCTACTCAGCAATATTTCAGCTATATCAAGACGAGAACAAGTTTGTTGATAAATAATCACTTTGGGGTATGGAAAGGGCCATGGGACGTGAAATTCTGACTGCCACTGGAAAAGTAGGATGAAATCGACAAGGGCGGGGAATTTAGCCTTGTAGCCGATCACCGACTCTGTGGGAAAATCACATTTTCATGTTCTCCTCTGAAACAACTAATGCAAATTCAACCAAACTTTACAGGAATGATATATGGAAGGTCCTTAACAAAGACTGCTCATTTCGTTCCGATCCGATAAAAAAGATGACCGCCTGCACGGAACTTAGGTTTAATATTAGACCCTATGGGAAAAATCACATTTTCATCTTCTGCTCTGAAACAGCTGAAGCAAATTCAACCAAACTTTACAGGAATGGTGAACTTATGGTCCTTAGCAAAGATTGCTCATTTTGTTCTGATCCGATAAAAAACATGGCGGCCAGCACGGAACATGGTTTAACATTGGACTCTATGGGAAAATCACAATTTCATCTTCTCTTTTGAAACCACTGAAGCAAATTCAAACAAACTTTTTGCAGGAATGAAGTATGGAAGGTCCTTTACTAAGATTGCTCATTTCGTTCAGGTCCGATAAAAAACATGGCCGCCAGCGCGGAACTTAGGTTTAACATTGGACCCTATGGAAAAATCACATTTTCATCTTCTGCTCTGAAACGGCTGAAACAAATTCAACCAAACTTTACAGGAATGATGTATAGAAGGTGCTTTACGAAGATTGCTCATTATGTTCCGATCCAATAAAAAACATGGCCGCCAGCACTGAACATGGTTAAACATTGGACCCTATGGGAAAATCACAATTTCATCTTCTCTTTTGAAACCACTGAAGCAAATTCAAACAAACTTTGCAGGAATGAAGTATGGAAGGTCCTTTACTAAGATTGCTCATTTCGTTCAGGTCCGATAAAAAACATGGCCGCCAGCGCGGAACTTAGGTTTAACATTGGACCCTATTGAAAAAATCACATTTTCATCTTCTGCTCTGAAACGGCTGAAACAAATTCAACCAAACTTTACAGGAATGATGTATAGAAGGTGCTTTACGAAGATTGCTCATTATTTTCCGATCCGATAAAAAACATGGCCGCCAGCACTGAACATGGTTAAACATTGGACCCTATGGGAAAATCACATTTTCATCTTCATTAAACATTGGACCCTATGGGAAAATCACATTTTCATCTTCTCCTCTGAAACCACTGAAGCAAATTCAACCAAACCTTACAGTAATGATGTATGGAAGGTCCTTTACAAGATTGCTCATTTCGTTCCAATACAATAAAAACATGGCCGCCAGCGCGGAACTGAGGTTTAACATTGGACCCTATGGGAAAAATCACATTTCCATCTTCTGCTCTAAAAATGCTGAAGCAAATTCAACCAAACTTTACAGGAATGACGTGCTAAAGGTCCTTAACAAAGATTGTTCATTTCGTGCCGCTCTGATAAAAAACATGGCTGCCAGCACGGAACATGGTTTAACATTGGACCCTATGGAAAAATCTCATTTTCTTGTTCTCCTATTAAACCACTGAAGCAAATTCAACAAAACTTTACAGGATTGATGTTTAGATGGTCTTTTACAAAGTTTGCTCATTTCGTTCTGATCCGATAAAAAACATGGCCGCCAGCACGGAACTTAGGTTTAATATTTGACCCTATGGGAAAAATCACATTTTCATCTTCTGCTCTGAAACGGCTGAAGCAAATTCAACCAAACTTTACAGGAATGGTGTACTAAAGATTCTTAACAAAGATTGCTCATTTTGTTCCGATCTGATAAAAAACATGGCTGCAAGCATGGAACATGGTTTAACATTGGACCTTATGGAAAAATCACATTTTCATCTTCTCCTCCGGAACAACAGAAGCAAATTCAACCAAACTTTACAGGAAAGATGTATGGAAGGTCCTTTACAAAAATTGCTCATTTTGTTCCAATCCGATAAAAAGCATAGTCCCAGCACGGAACTTAGGTTTAACATTGGACCCTATGGGAAAAAAATCACATTTTCATCTTCTGCTCTCAAACCACAGAAGCAAATTCAACCAAACTTGTCAGGATGATGCATGGAAGGTCCTTCACAAAGATTGCTCATTTTGTTTGGATCCGATAAAAACATGGCCGCCAGCGAAAAAAAAACATGGTTTAATATTGGACTCTGTGGGAAAATCACATTTTCATGTTCTCCTCTGAAACAACTACAGAAAATTCAACCAAACTTTACAGGAATGATGTACTAAAGGTCCTTAACAAAGATTGCTAATTTTGTTTCGATCCATACTTTTTATCATCTTCTGTGAAACAATTCAAGCAAATTTAACTAAATGTATATATGTTAGCGGCAATAGGTGAAATTAGGCATTAAGCTTAAATACTAGGCATTAAATTAATGCCTAGTCATTAGAACTAAAGCCTAAAATGAATTTGGCATTAGGCTTAATACCTAGGATTTAGGTCTAATGCCTGATTTTTATTCATAAAAATTATTCTTATTGCCTGACTGCTTATTTTTTTATTTTTGGCAATCAAGACAAATGTTTTTTGGACCAAATTTCGGTAATATAGAAAAATAAGTGCAAATACAACATTTAAGGAATAATTGATTAGTGAAATACAATGTAAATTTTAAGAATTATAAGTAAAAATACAATGGAGATCATTTTAACTTATTGTCAGGTGTAGATTTTCTGTCTGAAGTAAGCGAGGGGGGAGGGGGGGTATCCTATAACGGTATATCAGATCGTGATGGCGACCGTAAAACTTCTTTAAAGTTGAATTAAGGTAAGAGGTTATAGACCCTTGTTCACGAGCCTACCGGTAAGCAACTGACCTCTTCCAAGGAAGTCACTTAAGCCTTGACCAACTGTAAAGGATAACTAACCATGAGTAAAGAGTAAAGGATAACTAACCATGAGTAAAGAGTAAAGGATAACTAACCATGAGTAAAGAGTAAAGGATAACTAACCATGAGTAAAGGATTGTTGGTAGAAACCTCTGTTATGCTAATGGGTATATTACAATCAACATCTTCCATAGATAGAAATTATGCTTGCAAATGCTAATTTGGTTAAAATTGTAAGTGTCGTGCGATTTCCAATATTTGGTAACAGTTATTGAAATTTTCGACTTACTTACCTAAGCTACAACCTGAGCCAAAGGCGATATCATACCATGAATTTACTGGCGTCTTAAAACATTTCTACCGTTAATTATACAAATTTGTAGTCGTGTTATCTTATTTTTTGCAGATTTCAAAATAAATTTCATTTCAAGTTCTTGAAATCTCAGTTTTCAGAAAGAACATCACATAACTCTTCGAGATAAACATAAACCTATGGTGGCCCGATGCGGCCATTTCGCGTTTTCGCGTTTTCTACTTTCACTTTCCACAGAGCGAAAACGCGAAAACGCAAAATCGAGAGGGCGAAAACGCGAAAACGCGAAATCGAGAAGGCGAAAACGCGAAAACGCGAAAGCGAAATCACGAAAACGCTTACATACTTGATACAAATAAAGGTAAATAGTGTAGTTTTCCTTTACAATTGCCAATTCACATATAAATATTATACAAATACCATATAATAATGAAGTTACTTTTCGTCTGCATGTCTATTTTTGATTTGTTTTGCAATACCCTGCGTACAGTTAGTCGCTACCCTGATTGCACGGTGTACAGTTGCACCGGGGGTGTAAATGTAGGAATTAATTTACGGGGAAATGCCTTAAGAGAAGTAAGGGAGAGATTAATCTGTCAGCGTAAAAATCCCCTACAATAACGATCTAATGAAATTGTCCACTGTGACATGATCTTGTTCACACACAAACTCAGTTGACCTTATATTAAATTTAAAAGACGCGAATTAAGGAATGCACACCAATTTCAACTTATTCTTACTATAAAATATCACTTCAACTTCTAATTATATTACACATACGGCATGGAGAGAATCTAACATATGAAAGTCTTAAAACGTATACAAAATACAAAAGTTGGTCTGAGTAGTAATTACATCCGAATAAATTCCATTAAAAAATTAATACAGTTCACGAGTTTATTGAATTTGGTCACAACATAGCACATACTGTTTTTCAATTAAAGTTTGAGATGGCCACATTATTGCTTCAAATGACGCATGCGTTAGATCTTTACTTCCGAGACGAAAACGCGAAAACGCGAAATCGCGAAAGCGAAAACGCGAAATTGCGAAAACGCGAAAACGCAAAATCGCGAAAACGCGAAAGCGAAAACGCAAAAACGCGAAATCGCAAAGGCGAAAAC
>MJUU01035229.1:17442-34286 GCA_002080025.1 Modiolus philippinarum
TTACACTTAACCTTCATCTTGTATAGTTTTGGAAATAAAAGACAAAAAATACAAAATTTTTAAAAATTCGGTCAAAAAAGGGCAATAACTCCTACAAGGGGTTTTGGATTTTCTTCAAAATTTCAGGGTGGGTAGATCTTGAAATGCTGAACATTTTTGCATTTTAAAGTTGACCTGTATCTGTTATAGTTTTTCAAATAAAAATTAAAATAAATTAAAAGTTTGAAAATTCTACGGAAAAAGGGCAATAACTCCAAGACGGGTTTCAGATTTTCTTCAAAATTGCAGGGCGGGTAGATCTTGCCATACTCATCATTTTTATCCTAGTCAGATTTTTGATATCTGTAACAGTTTTTGAGTTTTTGGCAAAAAACTGCAATTTACCCATATGTTCTATTTTTAGCAATGGCGGCCATGTTGTTTGACTGCGGAACTTATCGAACACAATTTTGAGAAGCCATACCCTAGTGATGATTCAGGCCAAGTTTGGTGTCATTTGGTCAAGCGGTTTCAGAGGAGAAGATTTTTGAAATTGTTGACAGACGGACGACAGACGGACGCATAGTGATGGCAAAAGCTCACATGGCCTTTTAGGCCAGGTGAGCTAAAAACGGATTCGAAATCGTATTAGACGTTAATAAGGAAACTAATGAAAGGTACAGGTAATAACTTCTTTATTATCAATCAGATATTGAATTTAATTTATGACGATAAAATAAATTGCGAGATGTTAAACAAGTATTTCTGCTAATTATGATGACCACTCTCCACCTGATATAACTAACAGAACCGATACTAATTTGTCCAATACTATTGTCCAAGAAAAAGGTGTTAATGATATATTAAAAATTTAAGTGAAAGGAAAAGCTTGTATAAATATATATATATAAATTATATATATAAATTATTTATAATTCCTTACTGTATGAATATCAGTCAGGTTTTCTCTCAGGTCACTCAACTGTATATCAATTACTAGAAATTTATCACAATATTTGCCAAAATTTGGATTATAAACAGTCTACTATTGTGCGATATTTCTAAAGCTTTTGATAAAATTTGGCATAAAGGTTTGATAAAAAAAATAGAGTCATACAGAATATCAGGAACATTGATAGATTGGATTAACAATTGTTGAACTGATAAAAATCAGTTTGTTGAAGTAAACAACGAACCATCACCCCAGATAAGGGAAGAGCAGGATTTCCTCAGGGATCAGTATAAAAACCTTTATTCTTTTTATTATATATTTATGATATAGCTGATAATTTAGGTAACATAACACGCTTATTTGCAGATGTAACTTCTCTTTCTTTTTCGGGCCAAAATTTTAATATCATGGAAACAGAAATTAATAGTCATCTGAGTTTACTTAACCAATTGGATAAAACCTGATTGGTAGATTTTAATCCAAACAAAAGCAAAGCAAAAGCAAAGCTTTGGTCATTTCTTATACCCAAGTACCCAAGTACCTGACCTTGATATCACGTTTAATGGAGAACAAGTTGAAATCGTTGAAAACCATAAACACTTAGGGATAAATTTTTCATTCGATGCCAAATGGGCCTTCCACGTTGACACAATTATAACAAGAGTTGTCAAAAGACAACAAAGCTCGCCGGGGATTCCAGTAACCTCAATGCACAATAAATTCGAAAGTAATAGAAAGCTCTCACAGATCAAATATAAACACCAAATCACTAAACAACTTAATTCTAGAAGCAAGTTTAAGGTTTTTTAAAAAAAATTGCCCTAAGGGCAACGTCAAGATCAAAATGTCTACAACTATGATACCATCAGAAAGCTCACGTCACAAGAAAATCCCATACCAGATATGTACACAATATCACTAAACAACTTAATTCTAGAAGCAAGGTTAAAGTTTTTAAAAATTGCCCTCGGGGCAAGGTCAAGGTCAAAATGTCTACAAATATGGTACCATTAGAAAGCTCTCATCAAAAGAACGTCAGATACCAAATATGAACACCCTACCACTAAACAACTTAATTCTAAAAGCAAGGTTAAAGTTTTTAAAAAATTGCCCTCAGGGCAAGGTCAAGGTCAAAATGTCTACAAGTATGGTGCCAGAAGAAAGCTTTCATGATAAGGAAGTTACACAATAAATATGAACACACTACCACTTAAAGCCTACCTCTTAGAGGCAAGGTTAAAGTTTTTAAAAAATTGCCCTCAGTGCAAGGTCAAGGTCAAAATGTCTACAAATATGGTACCCCTAGAAAGCTCTCATCATAAGAAAGTTACATACCAAATATAAACACTATACCACTAAAAGCCTACCTTCTAGAGGCAAGGTTAAAGTTTTTAAAAAATTGCCCTCAGGGAAAGGTCAAGGTCAAAATGTCTACAAATATGGTACCAGAAGAAAGCTCTCATCACAAGGAAGTCACATACCAAATATCAGCATCCTTGCTCTTCAGGTCTCCATTCCACAAGCCAGGTTAAAGTTTTGCTGACGCCGACGACGACGCCGATACCGGGGGTATGACAATAGCTCTACGGACATTCGTCCCGGCGAGCTAAAAAGAGCTCTCAAGCAAATTTGCGTTCTTAGGAAATTGTAATATATATTATCAAAAAATGCACTTTCTACTATTAATTTGACTTTTATTGGGCCAATTCTAGAATATGCATGCGAAGTTTGGGGAGGATGTTATGAAAATTTTTTTGAAATTAAATGTTTTGCATACAACTGAGATTAAGACACCAAAGTAGCTCGTTAAATGCTGAACTTTCTCGTATTCATGTAGTGAATGACTCAAATGCAGATGTGGTGCTGCACAGGAAGATGCTTTCCATTACTTTTTTTGAATGCCCACTCTACCAAAACGAAAGTATATCATTACTGACTACGACAATAATCTAAATTCAGAAATTCGCTCATATATCCGTCAAACTAAACGTTTTTAATTGAAGGATATAGTAATGTAAATTATAAAAAGTTTTTTTTCTTGTGTTTTGTTGTTTCTCAATCTACATTTACAATATTTATATAAAATGTGGTTGCTGTTATATGTACAATATATCTATGTCAGGACTTTAAATAAGTTGTGACAACGTTTTGCCCAATCCTTTTGTCACTTTTTGACAATAAAATATAACAATAACAACAATTTTAACAGACTGGTGTTTATATTCCAACGTTCCTGCCAGGGTGAGGTGTTGCCATCACTTGCATTTGGTGTTCGTTGTCCATCAGTAGTCCGTCTGTCGGAAAAAAGGTAAATCTTGTGTTGTACTCTGTGTACAGATTTATTATAGAATATTTTTTTTGTTAAACTATATGGCGTACGCGTACAAAATGCTCAATTTTTTGCGTATGGCGTACGATGACCAAGCGTACGAAATACGGCTTAAACTGAGTCGGAATCCGGCGTACGAAGAGGGGTTGGTACCCTTAATGTTTCCGTTTTACAAATGAGAACAGATACGTTTGGGTAGATCCAGATTTTGTTACCGGACTGACTAACACCAACTGTGACAAAACCAGATTTTTCACTGGCAGTGTGACGGGTGCCACACGTGGAGCAGATCATGCTTACCCTTCCTGAGCACCTGATGATACCACAGTTTTTATAGGGGTTCACACTCCTAGTGCTTTAGTTTTGTGGCGTTCTTGTTCATTTTTGTTTATTTGTTTTGTCTTTGTCATACTGTCTCAATTCGTATTGCTGTGAATTGCCGTGATTTTGAATTTATGATTTTAGAATTTCCCCTTTCCCCTCCTCATTCTTGCTTCGGTATTCATTTGCCGATGTATTCGCTCTTACTTCAACAATAATTCTTGATAACATTGTAATTTATTTTGTCAGGCAATAAGAATAATTTTCTTGAACAAAAATCAGAAATTAGACCTAAATCCTAGGCATTAAGCCTAATGCCATAATCATTTTAGGTTTTAGGTCTAATGACTAGGCATTAACTTAATGCCTAGGATTTAAGCTTAATGCCTAATTTCACCCATTGCCGCTAACATAAATATCATGTATATAGAAGGTCTTTTGCAAAAATTACTCATTTCAATAGGATCACACAAAAAACACGGGCACTAATGGAAAATATAGCTAAATATTAGACCCCATTGGTAAAAAACATCTTTTTTGGTCATGCATTTTGTCAGGTAGAGTTCACACTGTTAGTGCTTTAGTTTTTGTGTGTTGTAAATGTAGTGTTTGTGTGTTTTGTGGGCAAGTAGTGTCTTTAGTCTTCGGTCTCCTGGTGTCCTTGCTTTTGCCTTGTCTCTGGACTTTGATTTATGTAATATTGTGCTTTGTTCCTTCGGTATTAGACTGCCGTTGTTTTGGACAGATTTGATTATGTACTTTTAATTTATATGATTTTATCTAGACATATTTTACAATATGGGTAAGTATGTGTTATGTGAAACTCAAAAATTATATTACCCTCACACAGCCAAAGGCCATTTGAGCTTTTGTCGTGCGTTTGCTAATTTTTATATTTTAATCTTCTGAGAATCTACTGTCTATCTTCCTTCGGCCAATGCGCGACAACTCTTGATATAAAATCAATTTACGCAAAACTCGAGATTTCAAAAATTAATCGCTCCAAAAAGATAAATATTATAATCATGAAACTTGGTATAAAAATCAGTTACTGAATAATCTATCGATTTGCTAGAAGGTGGCGAACTGGGGTTAATCAATATCAAGTAAAAGTTTTTCTTAAACGGCTCGAAACAAAATAAACGATAAAAGGCTATTCTGAATTAGTTCAGGAGAAAAGAGAAGTCTTGTAATTAAGAGAAAACTTTTCATTTAACTGAAATTAAACAGTTTTTATTGCAGAGAGTTGTCGAACATGAATCTCTATTGTGGTAGCTATCTACTGGAGCATATTTAATCACACTTTACCGGAATGATGTATCGAAGGTCCTTTACAAACATTGCACATTTCGATAAGATCCACTAAGATATGACCTCCAGTGTAGAACCTAATTTAACATCAGACCTAAAGGAAATAAACCAAACCTTACAGGAATGATGTATGGAAAGTTCAATCCCATGAAAAAAACAACATTTTTTATCATCTCCTCTGAAACTACTGAAGCAAACGTACTGAGCCAACCCTTTCAGGAATAATGTTCGGAAGGTTTGTACAAAAATGACACATATGTTCTTACCCGATAAAAAAAATGACCGCCCGCGTGGAACATAGTTTAACATTAAGTTTAACATTAGACCCTATGTGAAAAACATACTTCGATCGTCTCCTCTAAAGTATTGTAGCTAATTGAGCCGAACTGGAGTTGAATGATGTAGAAAGGTCTGTAAAAAGATTAACAAGATCTATACCTACCCTGCAATTATGAAAGACATCCGACAATTAATTTTTCAGTCTTTGCCCCTTTATTAAAATATTCACACTTTCATTGGCTCACCCGACTCAAAGTGTAACTCGAAGTGTAAGTGTAAGCTATTTCAATCACTAAGCGTTCGTCTTCTATTTTTACCATAGCCGAAACCCCTTAATCAGATTAAACCGACTTTTATACAATGATGGAAATATAGAACCTATCCTTTCAAGTAGTTGATTATCATAGTTCTACTGTCGAAAGGGTTAAACTTTTAAAGTTAGAGCTTCAGCGAGAACTTTTATATTTAACCCTTGAGACAGTAGAACTATATGATAATCAACGACATGCAAATGGTAGATTTTATTTCTCTAATTATAAAATTAATGACATTTTCACTTTTCAATATCCGATGAAATCGCGAGATCAATTAACCAACATGTTAGAGAACACTTTGATCTCCTATGCTTTGAAATTGACGTCACAGCATAAGAATTGGAGACGTAGACGTTCCTTTACAAAATGGTTTATTACGTTGGTTGTCATCACAAATTGCAGTTTGATATTTGAACTTATGGGAATAAGTATCACTCTATTTATCAACATAAATTAGTTTCAAAGGTACAGGTTTTACTGAAAAATGTTGACATCCTTAAACTACTTTTGAAATCCACGAACTATTTTGGAATTTAATTTAATTTCATAGGCGGGTAGACTCAAATATGTACAAAATGTGTCCATACAGAACAGTAAAATGTTTCAATTAAAGATCAACATTTTAAAATGAACTCTTTCAACGCAATGAGGGATTTCAAATGTGCCCGAGGTTTTCAAAAGTGGTTGATTAATGATTTATTCCAATTAACAATTAACTGATATGGAATAAATGCACATGATACAAAGTCTCTACAAAAACATGGCAAGTAATTGTTGTGCTTGTAGTCATCATGTTGCCTTCAACAATGAGCTATTTAAACCTAATTGTGTTTCAAACTGTCCAATAGGTCTTACTCTTATCGAAGAAAGCTGAATTTAGACAAACATGTGATCCTTTAAAGAATACCATTTAAATATGTCTGAAACAGGAGTGTACTAGACATCTTGAATACAATTCTGTGACTGTCACAGTGATTCTAAGTCAGGCCCATCTTAAAGGTAAGATCTCAGCCAATTCAACCATCATGTATTTCTTACTTTCACATAAAATTCTTTTTTTTTCTCCTGGCGTAAAAGCTTCCTCTTTTATATTACCCATTAGATATGAGTGCTGATTTTGTTTACCTCTGTTTAGCAATATTTCGGCTATTTGAAGACTTAAAGTTTTTTTAGATACACAAACAAACGAAAACCGATGCAAAAAAGAGGAAAAGGGAAAAATCTAAATTACGACAATTCATATCTAACGCGAATTGAGACAGCATAACAAAGACAACACAAATAAACAGAATAAAACGTACAAGATGCCACAAAACTAAAGCATTATTAGTGTGAACCCATATAAAAACTTGAGGTATCATCAGGTGCTCCGGAAGGGTAAGCATGATCTGCTCCACGCGTGGCACTCGTCACACTGCCAGTGAAAAGTCCGTTTTTTCATAGTCGGTGTTTGTCAGTCCAGTTATAAACTCTGGATCTACCCAAAGATAATTATTCTCATCGGTGATAAAGAAACATTGTAACGGTCTGTCAAATCGTGTTAGTGACCGTAAAACTTCTGTAGTGACAATTGCAACAGTGACTGAACATACCCTTGATGTATACGTTTTGAGACAGTAATTTCACTCTGTTGACAATATCGCTGCAAAAACTACAGGCACGACAATAGAGAATAGTTGTGAAATGGAGGTACCATATGCCGGAGATGTGAGAATATTATTGCTCAAAAACTGAAAGTTCACGTCTTGAAAGTCGAAATCATGACACTTGTCGCAAAGCTTTGTTTTCAAACAATTAGAGTTGTCAAAGTAGAGCTATAGGTCCAGGTATAATTCTGATAATGGTGTATCGGTGATCTCTTTAATTTCAAGTTCATTTGGGTATTAAATTTGGAGGTTATCCTTAAAATGGGAAGAACGCCATCTTTACTAGCTTATTGTCTTTTGTTTCTGGATTAGCCCCTGTATGAACCAGATTTCATACGAATAAAGAAACAAATCTGTTAAAAGGGACGCACAATTAGTCCCCATAGCTAGGTATCCTTATTGTCTGCTGGAAAACTTGTTCTCCAAATTCTACTTATATGTTATCAATCAAGAATTCCAGCATTGCGATGACATCCTCCTCTTTATACTTTTTGTTTGAATCGGGGTGATGTTTAACGAAATATGCCCCATCTTTACCCATCACTAAAAATTGTAGTACAGAAAGACTCATGTATTAAATCCCGGAGTAGTAACTCCAGCTTATCATGTGGGAGAGTAGAATAGAGTGTAAAAAATGAAATGTTTTGACACTCTTACATTGGTTGAATTTAGTTAAAAATAGATATTCTAATAAGTCTTGATCTTTAGGCAATCTTTGACTGCAGTGAGTAATTAAGTTATGAGCATCGAAAGGGTTTTGTTGTTCTTTGGCAGAACCAGCAATGTATCTTTGTTTGTAAGCGTATTTATGTAACTTAGGCGCCCAGCAGATACAAGGCAGGTTGTTGTTCTCTTCACTTAAATTGATACCAAGAGAAAACAATACTGATTCTTAAGTATGTCCTCCCTTGGTATGGTGGAGAGTTTGTATGTGGGATTGCCAAATGAATTGTCAATGCATATCTACTTCATTAATTAGCAGTCAATGTAGCACCTTTACAGATAAATGTGATGTTATTTTTGGCCTTGTCAGCTGGCACAATAACAAAATTGTCATGGAGAAAGGACTGTTACGGCACATATTGTCGCCCTGCACATATTGTCGCTGGCGACAATATGTGTAGTACATTTTCGGCAGTTATTGTCGCCACTTTTAAAAGAACTATTGACGATATCCTTACTTTTGATAATCCACATTTTTTAGATTATGTAGACATTATTTACCTACAACATCTAAAATAAAATAAAGCTAACAATGATTCCAAATACTGCCCTTTTCTGGATCATTCTAACTATCATTATTGACTCCGGTAAAATAAAAGCTAAAATATATGATAAACGGGATGATTTTGATTTCACTATCACTAATTTCCTTTTTCTTGATGGCGACATCCCACAAGCTCCATCCTACGGGGTGTATATTTCTCAACTAGTACGATTTGCACGAGTTTGTTCTACTCTTGAGGATTTTAATGAACGTAACCTTACTATCACAGCCAAACTTTTACAACAGGGTTACAGATTTCATAAGTTGTTGAATACATTTAAAAGTTTTAGATTTGGTATCTAAATATGGCGTTACTCGTTAACAGCTTATTACTAAGGGCATTTCTAATTCTCGTTTTTACGGAAATGTTGTTAAAAAATGCCAGAAATTGATTAAATGTCCAGAAAAGCTGGGACGTAAGTTACAGTCTTTACGTAATCACGGGTAGGGGATATCGGGCTGTAAAAACATGGAGGATCACGTCGCTTCAAGTTAAAAAATCGTTTTATATCTTTATGTATAACTCAAATGTAAGAAATGTATGCTGCCTATACTTTAGGCGTTTGGATTTTAATTTGCACGTTAATTGGCGTGAATCCCTACACAGTTGGAAACTCGTGAGGGGACATCGGATTCACTTTATCTTAAAACGTTCATTTTTTTCACTAAATCTACGATATAAACGCTAGATGTAACCGGCGGTCATGTCCCAGTCACAACCCTTCCTTTGTCAAATGTAATCCTTAAGAGTGTGGCAGCTTAAAGTAGTTGTAGCTATGTCTTTTTTTAAAAAGCCGTAAAATGATTCCGGGCACACTCGGATCAAAAGAGGACATCGATCAGTAGATGAATTGTTCAGTGGATGGTTAATAAGATGGCAATATAAAGCATAATGTATTGTTAAAATGAATATACAACAATACAAATTTATTTATTTATATTTGGGACCCAATGCCGTCTGATCACAAACAAACAGATAAGTGAACAACATCATAAAAATCGAACTTTGGAGAAATTTATAAAAACAGTCACAAAATGTTTAAGGTTACATGTTATCAAATTGGCATCGATGGCTTTGTAGGGTAGTGGATGCATCGATTCTGATCAATTACTTGCAGATATCACTTAGAACTGTTCAAAGCTTAAATGCGATATTATTGCAGGGAAATTTGCCATTCTAATCCCTTTCGCACGTGTAAACATATCCATTAGATCTCTTAGATTGTCTTGATTATTAGAATGGTACTAATTTTTGTCAAATTTTCTTAAATATAAAGATTCGAGTCGTGATTCTGTGTCTATATTGTTGTGCAAGGATACAACGGAGAAATCATTTGACTGCATACTATGAAACATTTTCTATCAGACCAACTCTAGATATTTCCTTTTGTTTTACTCATGATTGGAATGAGAATAGTCGAAAAGCTGTGTCCGATGTCAGATAGAAATCCTTTTTTGGTGAACAAAATTTATCGTAAGACGCTAATTTTCTTTTTGAAGAGAACCTCGCACGTGTCTTTTGGCTTTCCCTTAAAAAATTGAGAGTTTATCTTCACTTTGTATAGAAATAAAGCAAATTGCAGCATAATACGACCGTAACAAATGAACAAGTGTATATATAGACAGGAGTGTTGACAGAAAATTACTCTTGACATACTTTTTATTCTTGTCCTATGGAAAACAAGACAGGATTTCAATGAAACAAATCGGGCGATGGACATTTGCGCAAATTTACCTGAAAAACAGAAGGACATTTGCGCAAATGGAAAGTGGACAGTTGCGCAAAGGAAATGTGGACGTTTGCGCAAATGATTTTTAGTTACCTGTTGTTAGTTAAAAGCTTATTTGTGCAAATTACCTTTATAAAGCTAGTATTGAAATATTTATAAAAGATTTGTTTTTCGAAACCATTTTTGTACAACAGCCTGTGAGCTTCATCAAAATAAGATACATCAATGATCAGCCTGTAATTCCTAGAATTGAAAAGGAAAAAGTTCAAAGTCTTTTGGAAACCTGTCGCAAATACAGCAATGATGAAATATCACGACTGCGCCTCAAAATTACCACCATAGGTCACATATTCAAAGTTAGAAGAGACCTGTAAATAGATTTTGAAACTATAAATGGTACTAGTTTTGTGCTAGTTTTACGACTTATATTTTAGAGATACATCGGAAACGAATACCGAAGCAAGAAAAGAAAAGGAAAGGAGAAATTCTAAAATCATAAATCCAACATCACCACGGCATTTCACAGCAACACGAATTGAGACAGTATGACAAAGATAAAACAAAAATGAAGAAGAACGCCACAAAACTAAAGCACTAGAACTATAGAGACCAGAGACTATATTTACGAACTACAAACTACATCCTGCTCAGAATCCTACTTCAGCATCCCCTTGGTTTGCAGGGACAACGGAAAAGGTCCAGCTAATGCCTACAGAAGAGAACATATGAATAAAATAATATACTGAATAAAGATTTGCGCAATTGGGTAAAAATTATTAAAACAGAATTAAGTCAGTTATCGTTTGCGCAAATGTCCACTTAACGTTTGCGCAAATGTCCTCTTTTCGTTTGCGCAAATGTCCTCATTTTTTTGCGCATACGTCCTACCTTTTTGCGCAAATGTCCATCGCCGAACAAATCCCGTTAAAATCTGATGAAAATTGGAGATGAGATAATTTCTATAAACACAATAGTTTGAGCCCTTTGGCCTCTGATATCTCGGAAAGGGTCATAAGTACTATGTCAAATTCTTTGACAAACTACCTAAAGCTCACTTAAAGAACTCGAAGACGTAAAAAGCGTTATAGCTTGATTAAAAAAAACACTGTAAAAATTCAGGTTCTCTTTGGCCCCCTATAAATCGGAAATGGTATTTACACAATGAAGCAATAAAAAATCTGAATACTTTCCGCCAAATTATTTTTCATAATTATTTATCGACTTAGAATTAATAAAAAGAAAATTGTTATTCATCCTCTATAATGCCCAATTTTTCTCATATTAAACAGTAAATGTAGCGGCATACTACTAATTTGGTATTGTCCAACGAAAAAAATGAAGAAACATTATCAAAATGTGATGAACAATATCTGTATCTGTATGGTTACAGTGTAGGAACCGGTTCTACATACACTGGAAGGAGAGCGGTTGGTTAGTCCAACTGTAGAAGGGCGCTACTAAAGCCCTAACTGTCTTTGCGCACACTATATTGTCATCCAGGTGTTTCTAGTGAATTACTGTGCTTTGAAAGAAAGAGTTCTACCTAATATCGGTGTTACTATGAATGAGTTCGAAGTACCTATTGTTGTTTTTTGTTTGTCTCTCTGTTGGGTTAGATGTAATGAAGCCTTTGTATTGTATTGCTTTCCTTTTTTTCTTTTATATGTTGAGCTCCTCAGATATTCCTCTAGTAAGATGGAGGGTACCAGTCCCTCAAACACTTTATAGGACAAGGTTAATCTTATCTGTTTCCTTCTTTCCTGGAGTGGTTTCAAGTTGAGCTCGTCTAGCATGAATGTAATGCATCCATTCTCTCTTGACTTCCAGTCGTTCATGATGAATCGTGCTGCTCTTTTTTTGTATTGTTTCTAATTGTCTATATCCTTGATGGTATATGGATCCCATACAGAGCAGCCATACTCCATAGTAGACCTGATCATTGCTAAGTGGGCTTTTTTTGCACTCTTGGGGGCATTGGCGTAGATTTCTTTGCAGGAATCCCAGTGTATAGCTTGCTTTAAATGTTATTTTGTTGATGTGACTAGTTCATTTTGCGTCTTTTGGAATGTTAAGGCCTAAATATGGATTTGTCTGGGCTTGTTCTGTGATATGATGGTCTAATTCATAAAAACAGCTGTTGAATGCTCATAACATTTTGGCATTAAATTTCATTCCCCATTTGATGGCCAAAACTTCACAAGTTGTTTTAGATCTTCTTGGTGTGTTAGATGGTCTTTATGCGTTTTTATTTCTATATATAAGAGACATTTATCCGCAAAGGGATATTACGCATTCTGGTAGGTCGTTTTTATGGCATAGGAATAGTAGTGGCCCCACCCAACACAGTACCTTGTGGGACGTCCGAGTCTACATGGGCATTTGTAGAATACAACCCTCACTGATCTTTTGTTAAGGAATGATCATAGCAATTTATACAATTTCCCTTTTATACCATAACTCTGTAATTTTTGTAGAAGTTCGTTCGGTGTGCGGAACTGTATCGAAAGCTCTTGAGAAGTCTAAAATTGTCATGTCTAACTGTATATTGTTGTCAAAGTTTCCTAGCAGATGATCTGCTGTTGCTATGAAAATTCTACAGGTAAATATTTTAAAACACCCAATTTTAACCCTTTTTCTAAAACGGTTGGGATCGAGAACCAAATATTAAAACGGCAGCCGTCGTGGGTGCCAAGGAACATGAAACTAAAATTTGATAATGATCTGGGACTCAGGGACTGCTTTCATTAGACGGCGACAACGCCGATGTCAGTTCCATACCATAATTCGGTAAAAAGAAGATTCGGTGTTATGTATTCACAGAAAATACCATGTAAAAAGTTTACTCCATGTCCTTTCGTAAAATGTCTATAACAAAATACCGAAGTTACTGTGGATTTAGTTTCTGCATATGCGCATTTCGACAACTTATGTATCTTCGGTGCAGATCAAATCAAAACTTTTGGAAATCCATGAACCAAAATATGAGTACAAGCTGTTAGAACAAATCACAAAAAGGGTCTAAATAGGAAAGCCGAAATCAGCTAAGGACAGAGCTACTGTATCCAAGAGGGAGATACTACTAAGGTTTAACAAAATTTTATTAATTTTTGATATTGCAAGTTTTCAAATAAAATCGGTTTTTCGGGCCAGCTACTGGATTGGTGAATACCCTCGTGGACTAAAAGTCCACCAGCAGTGGCAACGGCCCACTGGTAACAAATAACAAAATACCGAAGTTACCGTGAATTTACCACCAGCAGTGGCAACGGCCCACTGGTAAAAAATAACAAAATACCGAAGTTACCGTGAATTTAGTTTCTGCATATGCGCATTTCGACAACTTATGTCTCTTCAGTGCAGATCAAATCAAAACTTTTGGAAATCCGCGAACCGAAATATGAGTAAAAGCTAATGTTATATATATATATATATATATATATATATAATTTATGCAAATGTCAAGTTTGTGTATTGATTTCCTTCATTTTTAATTATCTACATTTTTGGACACTATGACAAATGACTATCGAAAACAACTATTTGAAATATTTCGTAAAGGTTCTTTTGCTAACTCTAGGACGATGCAGATTGATGAAGAATAATATGCAGTAAGTATTCCATTTTTTGATACCTACATTGTGTATTACCATTTCCGAGCTATATGGGGCCAATTTGTGTGTTTGTTTTGTTTTTTGTTTTTTTTTACAAAGTACTAATAGTTTTTATTTTACATCAAATTATAATGATGTTGGTATTTTTAGGTTCTTGAAGTAAGCTTTAAGTAATGTGTCAACGAATTTGTCATAGCACTAACCATTTTAGAGATATTAGAGGCCCAAGGGCCAAGTTTCTTTTAAGAAAGTATCTCGTATACAATTTTCATCGGATTTTAATGAAATTTGTTTCATTGGATTTTTGTCTTGCTTTCCATAGGACAGGAATAAAACGAGTCATGAGTAATCTTCTGTCAACACTCTTATACACTTGTTTCATTCCCAACAATCGTATCACGCTTCGTATGACATCTAAAGTTGGTTTATTAGAAAGTGATTCATAAGAAGCAAACAAACGTAGGTAATCAACGATTACAAAGTTCGCCTCGTTATGGCACATGGACACAACAACTCAATTTTGCCAGGGTGCTGACCTACCATTCCTGATGCATCTATACAAAAGTTAGATGATCTTACAATGTACAGAGTCTGAGATCTGAACTCAAACATTAACTTTAATGTAAGTCGATTGTGTGGAAAATATAGGTCAAAGTGACCTAATTTGCCTGGATGCTGGCCTACTGCCAAAGATGCATGCATATGCAAGGTTAGATGATCCTACTATGTACAGTTGCTTAGATCTGAACTCGGACATAAGCTTGAATGTAAGTCGATCAGGCAGAAAATATAGGTTAACATGATCTAATTTTTCCTAGATGCTGACCTACCGCCAAAGATGCATGCACATGTAAGGTTAGATGATCCTATTATGTACAGTTACTTAGATCTGAACTCGGACGTAAACTTGAATGTAAGTCAATCATGCGGAAAATATAGGTCAAAGTGACCTAATTTTGCCTGGATGCTGACCTACCACCAAAGAAGCATGCATACGCAAGGTTAGATGATCCTACCATGCACAGTTACTTAGATCTGAACTCTTGAATGTAAGTCGATCATGCGGAAAATAGAGGTCAAAGTGACCTAATTTTGCCTGGATGCTGACCTACCGCCAAAGATGCATGCACATGCAAGGTTAGATGATCCTACCATGTACAGTTACTTAAATCTCAACTCGGACGTAAACTTGAATGTAAGTCAATCATGCTAAAAATATAGGTCAGAGTGACCTTATTTTGCCTGGATGCTTACCTACCACCAAAGATGCATGCACATGCAAGGCTAGATGATCCTACCATGTACAGTTACTTAGATCTGAACTCGGACGTAAACTTGAATGTAAGTCGATCATGCGGAAATATAGGTCAAAGTGACCTTATTTTGCCTGCATGCTGACTTACCACCAAAGATGCATGCACATGCAAGGTTAGATGATCCTACCATGTACAGTTACTGAGATATCAACTCTGACCTAAATTTAAATGAAAGCCAATCAAGCGGAAAATATAGGTCAAAGAGACCTAATTTCCTGGGAAGCTGTGAGATAGCCCAAGATGCATCTGTATGCAAAGTTTGATGACCCTACCCTTCATAGTTACCAAGTTATATACCTAAATGCGGACGCGGACGTAGACGTAGAAGCGGACGAGGCCGCTGAGGGTACTCCAATAGTCCCCTCAACTTCGTTGAGGCGAACTAAAAATGATTTATCCTTTGTTCCCTTCGGACAACAATATGAACACAGGGAATTTTCAGGACTCGAATCTTTCATATTTAAGAAAATTTGAGAAACATTATTACAATTTTAATGATCAAGACAACTTAGAGGAGCCAATAAATATGTGTACACTTGTGAAAAGAGTTAGATGGCAAATTTCGCTGCAATAATATTGCATTTAATCTTTGATAACACAAGTATTTGACCAGAATCGATGCATCCACTACCCGACAAAGCCATCGATGCCAATTTGATAACATGTAACCTTAAACATTTTGTGACTGTTTTTATAAATTTCTCCAAAGTTCGATTTATGATGTTGTACACTTATCTGTTTGTGTGTGATCAGACGGCATTGGATCCCAAATAAAAATAAACTAGATGTTGTCGGAAACGACAGCTATCCCCGCACTCCCTGTTTGACACAGAAAACAATTATTATACACCCTGGGCATAATTTTTTTCATTATTTTCTAATTCTATCTATTGATAGTCATTATTGTTACTAAAAGAATTCTAGGATATATGGTTGCTAAGTAGAATTCCAAAAAATAAGTGGTCTTTGAGACTTTCAGGAAATTTTTACCAAGATTGGAATCAATATTTTTGAAATCAGGTTGATGAAAATGATTTTCATAAAGTAAACAAACGATTTAAGTGTGGTTGCTAGGTAGAATTCCAAAAAATAAATGGTCTTTGAGACTTTCAGGAAATTTACGATTTAAGTGTGGTTGCTAGGTAGAATTCCAAAAAATAAATGGTCTTTGAGACTTTCAGGAAATTTACCAAAATTGGAATCAAATATTTTTGAGATCCAATTTATGAAAATGTTCGTCCTAAACTACACAAACATTTTAAGTATTGTTGCCAGGTAGAATTCCCAAAACTAAGTGGTCTTTGAGACTTTCAGGAAATTTAACAAAATTGGAATCAAATATCTTTGAAATCCAATTTATGAATATGTTCATCCTAAACTACACAAACATTTTAAGTATGGTTGCTAGGTAGAATTCCAAAAAATAAGTGGTCTTTGAGACTTTCAGTAAATTTACCAAAGTTGGAACCGCCTCTCAGAATCCTAAGTTTTCAGAATTTTGTTTTTTACCAAACACTTGTCAGAATATAAGAGAATATGCCAAAATTAAAAAAAAATATGCGTCTTTGACATTTTCAGGAAATTTACCAAAGTTGGAACCGGGACCAAACTTCCAAAAGCTTATTGCAAATCTATAGACTATATGCAACAATTCTGAATAAAGATTTGATCCCTAAATCCAAAAATGTAGGAGGAGTTTGCGTCACATGCCACATGTGTCTAATCCACATCTTTGGGTCTTTGTTGAAATTGACATCATGGGGCCTCTTGTTTGCACCAAGACCAATAT
>MJUU01035229.1:35284-50298 GCA_002080025.1 Modiolus philippinarum
CCTGCTCTGTGCACAGCACCCGTCACACTGTCAGTGGGTCAACCCAGGGTTAAGTCAAAACCGGTAATGTAAAATCCGGGAAGACGCGAATCTAGCTGAAAATGTCAGTTTTTATTTGTGACACTGACATTTCATATCTATCTATGATGTCGTGGTGACGGCCATAGAATTTCTGAAGGGATGAAAGTAACAAAGGCTGAATAATCCCTGACTCAGCAGTTTTTGTGACAGTGCTTTTGATCTTTCCACAAAGTCACTGTATGTACTGCACGCTCTACAGTAACGAATTAATTGTGAAATATATACTCCTTATGCTGGGGATGCAGGTATATTGCTGCAGAGAAAGGGAAAGTTCATAATTGGAAAGTCAAAATCATCACGCTTGTCATATAATCTAGATTTCAGACGTTCATGTTCGTCAATGTATAACAAAAGGTCAAGGTATGAAGCAGAATCGGGTGTATCGGTTGTCTCTTTAGTTTGAAGTTCATTGGGGTAGATACGATGTAAATATTCTTTAAATCTTGGGTTATTAAGAGGAAGTACATCGTCTATATATCTGAAGCTGAAAGTAAAAGTATGGGCTAGTTGTTTTTGTTTCTGTTGTATCAGCCCTTGATAAAAATTTTGCTTCATATGAAAAAAGGAAAAGGCCAGCTAAAAGTGGCGCACAATTTGTTCCCATGGGAATCCCTATTGTCTGTTGAAAAACACGGCCTCCACATTCAACAAAAATGTTGTCGATCAAAAATTCAAGCATTGAAATTGAAATTGAAGCGACGTTATCTTCCATGTTTTTACACCCCGATATCCTCGTCCATGACGTAGATTCCACCCGTGTAATATCCACGTCTAAATAGCAATGATACTTCTTTGACAGAATGATTTATGATGACAAATAATATGGCATACAATTCAGTGCATTTTAATATGAGATCTCTTAATATTATTCTGATAGTAAACATGAAAAGTATAGCGTATGGGAGGTCCTTTGCAAAGCCTCTTGAGCCTAGCTACAAGTTATAAAATTCCCTTTTTAAAACAGTTCCAGTCAGTGAACTGAAGACAGAATGTATGCTTTAAAGATCAGTCCATCCTGTGAAGTGTTTAAAGCCGTACATTATATGTATGTCAACTGAACAATTTCGGAGTCAACGGTAAATATCTTAATTATGTACGTTTCATAATTTATAATTTTTGTGACGACAATATGTGCAGATATATACGGCACATATTGTCGCCTCTAATGACGTTTACATGACACTGACAAAACCGGCACATATTGTTGCCGGCGACAATATGTGCCTTTAATGTCAAGCACATATTGTCTCCGGCGACAATATGTGCCAATAAGGTCTGCACATATTGTCACCGGCGACAATATGTGAAGGGGCGACAATATGTGCCGTAACAAGGACAATGTTTTTTCTACAGCAGATTCCTCGAATATGCTTTTTTAATTTGGGCCCATGGTTGTCTAAATGCGCCTCATTCGAGCTACAATCAATGACTTTATGGACCTGATCCAGTCGGATAGTGTTTCAACTTTTTCTTTCTCTCTCTTAGCCCATTGTTTGGCATATTCCTAAACTGCGTCCATCAATATTTTTGAGTTATATTTTGTACCTTTTGTGAAGAGATCACGCAGTTTCTCATTGTTTACGATGTTGAGGTCCCTAGTTATAACCTAACCAGCAGAAGCGCACATAAATTGGGAAGAGAGACAAGAGCAATCAGATGGTACAACTTGGAGGACAGACAAGAGCAATCATTGTACTCTAAAATAAAAAAAAAGGTTGTGCAGAATAGTTCGACATATATATGTTGCAGTAGGATCCAGAATTTTCTTAGTACAAATTGGAATTCTAATTTCTACTGGGACAAATTAGTATTAGAAATTAGAAAGTAGAATTCCAATTTCTTCCAGGAAAAACTGAGATATTTTAATTTGTACTAGCAGGATTCTGGATCCCACTGGTGACTAAAATCAACAGAAATGACATTAGATTGTTATAAGAAAATTAATTTCCATGGGCTTAAAATCAATATAATGACCTTGCATTAAATCTTTATGCAGTTGGAAGTTTAATTGTCTAAATAAAGCCAAATATTTAGCATCCTAATCATTCAACACTGACAATGTTATGATGATCAAACTTGCTAGAATAAATAAACACTTGAAGAAATTGAATCTGTCACAGATTAAAAATCTATGGATAAGATTGTTTTCCTAAGATGACATAGTATTGTTGATTAAATCTGTGTTTTGCAGCTAGATACTACATATGTCTCTAAATTTTCACACATTCAGGCATATTAAAAAGTGTGTACATTAAATGAAAACAAGCCACAGTATTTTTTGTGACATATGAAACACGATTCAAGTTCTTCACAAAGTGAGAATTCGTTGCTCTGCATACACTAACAGAGTTCTGGCAAACGATTCAATAAATAAACAGTAAAATATCAAATTTTGTCATTTGTAATTTTATCGCTTTATCATTCAGAATTGTTTTTGGTTGGAAGACAGATGCCAATAAGATTTTTTTGAGAAAATCTGTGAAAATCACCATTCATTTTTCTTAAATAATCGTAATCTATATAAATATATATATAGCTATGTTGCTTTTGACCGCCCCCCTTATCCCAATTTGTTTTTCAGATATCCTATCACGCGGTGACCTCAAATTTCCAAGTAACATGGAAAAGTACGTTTTGATTTGGGCGAAATAATATTCACTTTTATAATACTGTGAATAAATACATTTTTGAATGTGAAAAAAGAAAGCGCCAAAATAATCAAAACATTTTGGCTTTAGAGTTCAGTAACATCCAGAATCCCGTTGAACAATATATCTATTATTCAGAATCCCCCTAGAACAAATCAGGATATCTCAATTTGTCCTAGTGGAAACTGGAATTCAACTTTAGAACTTGATTAACTCCAGTATAAATCAGTATTGTAATTTGTCCCAGTAGAAATTAGATTTCTAATTTGTACTAGGATGATTGTAACATATATACGAAAACAACCCTTTTTAGACATTTAGGATTGTTTTCCCATGCCTTACATAATCTTAAAATGAGTCACCAAAATTGATTAGTAATTTTTCTTGTCTCTGTCCATATTATTGTTAATCAAGCATTCAAAAAATATGCAAGTAAAATAAATTCTGAAATATTATAGATTTTCTATATTTTATATGCAGAAAAACAGAATAAATAAAGATATGGGTTGAATAAATAAGAAAATAAATCACAAAAATCTATCTTTTCACATATGAGCAAAATATAGTTGATTGTTAAGCTTATTCATAATGTGTTATAGAACAATAAAAATGTCAAAATTTGTATATTCATGAATAATGATATGACCAGTTCTAAAGAACGGTTGGTCGTTTTGTCACTGTTTGATGTGAGCTTTACTGATAAAAACATCTTTTAAGCAAATGTTCTGATGGGTGCAGTTCCCGACTTGATCTCTCTACCAAATTCAGTCGGGATAAAGAATGGCGAATCACTGTTGATACTACTCGTATCTGATTCATAGTCTGTTTGGTCTGGCCCAACGCGCCGTCTATTAAACTTCCGGCGTATGATAGAGCCAGCAGCTACAAGACCAGACAGTGCTGCTAATGTTCCAATCGTTGATCCTATAATGACAGATTTCTTGTTATCCTGTTCCTGCGCTGTGGCATTTGACTTCGAACCCAATGTACTACTTGTACTGGAAATTTGTGTCGATGTAACTGTATGATAATTTGACATCAAACTTGTACCTGTTGAAAGTTGTGGCTTCGAATTTAAAGAAGTCGTCTCTATGTGCATGGAAACTGCAGTCGTAGTTGAGATTTGCACTGTGTCAACTGCATGATAACTTGATTTCAAACCATTAATACTTAAATGGTCATCTGAAACTTGTGTCTCCAAATCCGAAATCGTTGTTTTCATCTGTGTTGAGATTTTTGTCTGTTTTGTACCAACAGAGGAAATTCTTTCTGGTATGTTAGTAGACTTAGCATGTGTATCAGTTGTAGGATCAGGATGCGTTTCCAAGCCGGGGGTATTTGGTTCTTTGTGTGTCGATACTAGTGTTGAAGTCGAACTCTGCATTGTTGTGTCCGGGCAAGGCAAAATATTATCTGTAGTTGAAATTCCACCTGCAAACAAACTTGAAACATTTTCAAAGGCACAAGATTGACATGCATTAATTACATCAACATCTTGTGGACCGCTATGGGATATCTGTTTCCCAGATGACAACAGATCTTTCCCTTTAAAGCTAAATTGTTGTTTCCTCTACCGGATTTGACTTTACTACCAGATTTGACATGTTCAATATGGCGGGTGTCTTATAAGCAGAAGATGCTAACTCTACCGGCGCACCTGATCTCACCCATGGTTTTTTGTTGGGTCNCCCATTTTTTGTTTCTGGTGTTGCCATTGCCCTTGGATTGTTCGCTTTTGGATTGACGGTTCGGTTCTCACTTACTTTACAAGTAATAAAAAGATAAAAATAATAGTAAATCACTAAAAGAGGAAGAAAAAGAATAAAAAGCAGGTAAAGGAAAACATAAAAGAAACTGAAACCAGAGGTTCCCAGCAGCCTGTATCGCTCACCTGGCAATGAAGCTATCATTGCAAGATATACAGTTGAGCTTCAGTCCCTCAAACTTTGGTAGTTCGAACACCACCAATCCGGTTTTTAAGTCCCAACATCAATATCTATTTGGAAGCCAAATTTCATTGAAATCAAACAATGTTGAATTTTCCCACCTTATATGGGGACCATTTTGATAATGGCAGTCAACGAACAATTTTCGACACCGGTTTTGAAGTCGCAACATCAATATCCACTTGGATACCAAATTTCATTGAAATCAGACAATGTTGAATTTTCCCGCCTTTTTTGGCAGCCATTCTGAAAATGGCTGTAAGAGAACAAATTTTAACATCAGTTTTGAAGTTGCGACATCAACTATATGGAAACCAAGATTCATTGAAATCAGACAATGTTGAATTTTCCCGCCTTTTTTGGCCGCCATTTTGAAAATGGCAGTCAACGAACTATTATCAAATTTGGTTTTGAAGTCGCAACATCAATATCTATTTTGAAACAACTTTGATTGAAATCGGACAATGTTGAATTCCCCCTCTTTTTTGGCAGCCATTTTGAAAATGGAGGTCAAATAACACTTTTCAACACCGGTTTTGAAGTCGTTACATCAATATCTATTTGGAAACCGAATTTCATTGAAATCGAACAAAGTTGAATTTTCCCGCCTTTTTTGGCGGCCATTTTGAAAATGGCGGTCAAAGAACACTTTTCAACACCGGTTTTGGAGTCGCTACATCAATTTCTATTTGGAAACCGAATTTCATTGAAATCGAACAAAGTTGAATTTTCCCGCCTTTTATGGCGGCAAATTTGAAAATGGCGGTCAACAAACAATTTTAAACACCAGTTTTGAAATCCACACAGCATGGCAAACATTTTATCAATTGACACTTTATCTTCATCTTCTATAGTTTTGGAAATAAAAGAACGAAATATATAAAAATTTTGAAAATTCTTCGAATTACTCCTACAAGGCTTTTGGGATTTTCTTAAAAATTTCAGGGTTTGTAGATCTTGATATGCTGAACCTTTTTGCAATACACTTGACCTCTATCTGTTATCCTTTTTGAAATTAAAAATAAAAAATGCACAAATTTTGAAAATTTTACGGAAAAAGGGCAATAACTCCAAGACGGGTTTTCGGATTTTCTTCAAAATTTCAGGGCAGATCTTACTATGTTGATCACTTTTACTCCGTCAGATTTTTGATATCTGTAACAGTTTTTGAGTTATTTGCAAAAAAACAGCAATTTACCCCTATGTTCTATTTTTAGTAACAGCAGCCATGTAGTTTGGTCTTCGGACTAATCGAACTCAATTTTGAAACTGCATACCCTGGTGATGGTTCAGGCCAAGTTTGGTTACAATTGGCTCAGCAGTTTCAGAGGAGAATATTTTTGAAATTGTTGACGGACGGACGACGGAAGACAGACGACGGACGACAGAAGCAAAGTGATGGCAAAAAGTCACATGGCCTTTTAGGCCAGGTGAGCTAAAAAGGAAATTAACATAAAAAATGCCTTACACCAGTGGAAAGCCCAATTTTTGTGAAATGTGAATAAAATTTATAATTCAAATGTCATGACACTTCCGCTATATATATGTCTTTTTCTGTTACTGACGTTTTTCTAACATAGTGTATCCTTTTTCAGCCTAGTAGCTCAGTATATACCCACCATGACATAATATATCCATATATACATATAGTTTCTACAACGAGAACTAAGTTGATTATGAAATTTTTCACACCAAGTTTAACAAATTCTGCAAATGTGTTCGAAAACGAGGCTTGCCAATTTTTTAAACATTCGAAAATTTATTTAAAAAGATGTGAGAAATTCCATAATTAACGTGTTTAAGTTGTAGAAAATGTGTCTCTAATGACATAATGTAATTACAAAAACAGGATAACAGTAAACACCTTCAATGGCCGAAAACTACAATCACATGACACAATTCACAAGCGAACTGTACTGTAAAAACAATAATGAAAAAAATAGTCCATGGGCTAGAATAACCCCCCTGCACCCCACTTGTGAACACCACCCACAGTTTTAAGCCTTTTAGAAATAAAAACATGTTAACATGAGCATAACTTGCACGCAATATTGGAACAGACCCCCTTTTTAGAGCAACCCAACGAAATTTTGGAAAATTTCTTTTTTGACAAAAGGTTTTCTCTTAATTGCTTCAAATTGCTGATTGCTACCTCTCAGTTATAAAAAAGGGTTTATACTGATAGCCCATACTATAAGCTTTACAAATATTACAAATAAGTACCATTTTCTATACACAATAAGTTAAAAAAATCTAAAAACCTTACCCCTAACTCTTCAAAATGTTTACGTAAATTTTAAGATTTTTCTATGGTCTATAGAACCTATTATATATTTCATTTCACAATTCTTGCAATTGTTTTTAGTCTTTTAATGTCATCTCTTAAACGTTAAAGATGTAAACATGATGTTAATATGTTTTGAATGACCAAACTATTATTTTAAATAGACAAATAAAACATATCTTTGAATATTTTCGTTCGTTTTCGACACAGTTTTTCCCTTTTTTTTGCCTCATCTTATCTGCGAGTAGTTCAAATTCAGGAAAAGTTGATATAAATTGAAAGTACAAAATATCTTTTTTACAACTAGTACAAATTATAGCAATCTTGAAATAATATAAACTTCCTACATCCATAATTCTTACTCCTACTTCAACAAATTTACTCAAAAATTGTCAGTTTTTTGTCTGTGCTCACATAAAAGTTACCAGAACACGCCCAATGTGTGCTGTATATGATAATGTTGCATTAATTACATCATGGCTGGGTATTTTAACAGCCATTTGTCGACTTAAACTCAATATCCTTCGCAAAATTAATGAAAATGGGAATTTTCAACATTTCAGATTTATCCAAAGTTCACTGGTATATATGTTAAATCTTGAGGATATATCTGCAGATATGCCAATTAATTGTTCTATGCGATATATTAGGTGTCTAAAAAATTGCTTACCAAAAAATAAAGAGTGTTTAATGAGACTCTAAATACCGAAAATCTTACTCCTATCCCAACTTTCCCTTAAATTGTCAATTTTTTTGTCTATGATCGCATAAAAGTAACCAGAACACGCAAAAATATGTGTTGTATATGGCAATGTTGATAAATTACATCATGGTTAGGTATTTAAACAGCCATTTGTCGACTTAAACTCGATATTCTACCCAAAATTAATTAAAAATGGTAATTTTAAACATTTCAAATTTTCAAGAGTTCATTGTTAAATCGTAATGTATGTCAAATCTGGAGGACATTTCTGCAGATATGCCAATTTATTGATCTAAGTGATACTTAAGTATCCTAAAACATTTCTTAGAAAAATAAGGAGTGTTTAATTTGATTATGAATACCGAAAATCTTACCCATACCCTAACAAATTTTCCATAAAATTTCAATTTTTGTCGATGATGGGATAAAAATAACCAAAACAAGCAAAATCTCTGTTGCATATACCAATGCTGCATGGACTCTGTCATGGTTTGGTATTTTAAATCCCCGTTGTCAGCTTTAACTCCAATATTTTGTCCAAAATTGATGAATAATGTGAATTTTCAGCATTTCAGATTTACGTTTAAATCGTTATATGTGGCAAATCTGGAGGATTTATCTGCAGATATGCCAAATTATTGTTCTAACCAATCAACAAGTTATCTTAAAACACTGTTTAGGAAAACAAGGAGTTTCAAAGTGACTCTAAATACCAAAAATTTTATCCTTACCTCAACAAATTCAACTTACATATATTTAAACAAAACATACTAATGCATCTTTTGTGCAAAACAAAACATACTAATGCATCTTTTGTTTTACTTTGTTCCTAAATAACTACATACCGAAGTTACTGTGAATTTACTTTCTGCATATGCGCAAAAGATGCATTTGATATATCGTAATATGCAATTTTAACGCTGAATATGGATAATATTGAATATTTTGGGCGATTTACGTGAAAAATGGGAATTTACAGCATTTCAGAACAAAATTCAAAGTTTAAATATTTTTTATTGGGTCCGCGTTGTTCATCTGTATGTGTGTCTTCATTTTTCGTTTTTGTCCCGTACTCAAGTGGTGTCCTTGTTTCTTAGTGTGTCTGATTTTGCCAATGTCCATGGATTGTTCGTTCTTTTGATTGACGCTTCGGATCTCACTTACTTTAATTGTTGAATAACTGCCCACAAACCACGTACATGATCTTATTCATGTCAATATCCCAAATGAAAGCGGACATTTTCAGCTAGATTCACTTCTTCCCGGATTTGTCTACCGATTTTGACATTTTCCTAGATTGATTCACTTACAGTGTGACGGGTGCTGTTAACAGAGCAGGACATGCTTACCCTTCCGAAGCACCTGATGTCACTCTCCTCTCAGTCTTACTGGAGTTCACACTGTGAGTGCCTTTGTTTTGAATGCTGTGGTTTCTATTTCTGTGCTTTGTATCTGTTTAACGTCATTGTTTTCCGTGTCCTCGTTTTGGCCCTGTCTTTGGACTTCGATTTTTGTAAATTCCACTCCTTTGTTCCATCGGTATTATACTGCCGTTGTCTTATTTGTGATATATGGGAGTCTCCGTATTTTGGTGTATAAAAGGATATTTCTAAGGCCTTTACTAACAATATGTTTAAGCTTTTCAAGCTGAATAAAATGAAATAAATTGTGTTGAATATTTGTGGGAAGGGGTAATATGTGTGCAATTTATGAAAGTGAAGTTAGTCTAAAACAATTCTTCTGATAGCTTAGATATAATGAAACGACATTTTATTAGCCTTTAAAAAATATATATCAAATTCATGAAGTATTTAAATCTCTAGGTAAAAACAGCAAAAATTCTGAAAAACGGAAAATTCCCATTTTGCATAAAATTTCGTGCAGAAAGGCCAAAAATAGTCTTCTTCATGTCAGCTATAGTGAAAAACACACAAGAAATTGTATTTGACATTATTTTTTATTATTTAGAGTCTGAATATTTTAATTTTTTTAAATTTTAATATGAAAGGGTGCTAATTTTGGCATTTGTGAACCGACAATAAGTATTAAATTGATTTTTTTTACACAATTTGTTGCTAACATATCATAAATCATTATTACATTGGCAAATATAAAATATATATTCAAACTATACGATCAAAAAGTCAGAAAGTCGAAATTGGGAAAATATCTAAAATTCCGAAAATTTCCATTTTTCAAAAATTTTATACAGAAAATCAAACTTTTATGGACTTTGATGGTTTTGTTTTCAAAAATTGTATCACAACTGATACATTAGGCATAAACAGTAGATCAAATGACGAAATTCAATTATCTGAAAGGAATTGATAGATAAAGAAATAGTCATTTTACAAATTTTTGCAGGGGAAGGCGTAAATTTTTTGTATCCCCTGCTCAAAAAAATAGCGTAAAGTCACTAAACTTGTATTCACTGTAAAGGATATAAAATTAGCTTCAATTTGGTACCATATTTCAGGAAATCTAACTCATTTATAGAAAATTATGGAGCTTCAAACATGAAATTTAGGTTAAAACGAAAATTTCAAGAATTTTGCATGGTGTACCGAAAAATGGCCATGACTGTCTATGCGTGCAGGTTATATTCGTGTTAACATGTTTATTTTGAAGAGGGGGCATGAAAGTACTGAAAACAATCAGTCTGAATCATAAGTGGGGAAGGGGGGTTGGTGCAAGGGAAGTGATTTCAGCCCATTGCCTACAAGAGACAAACATAAATAACGAAGATTATGTTCCGAACAGATTTGGCGTGAAATTTTTCGTGAGTTGTTCTCTCTTTAGAGATGGGAAATATCTTTATCACACCGGTCAGGCGTTGATTATATTTGCTAGATATTAGAAAAAATAAAGTACCCAACCTTCATCCAAGCTATTAAGTCTCATGAACAATGAATTGACAACACTTATATGTTTAGAATCGTTAATGAAATCATGAAAATAATTGCAACTGAAGAAATACTGTTTCATTTGAGCAATTTATCTATGTGTATTTCGATTTTTTTCCATATATCATTGGAGAGTTTATGAGTCGATCTCATTTAAACACTGACAAATATTTTGAAATTACTAATCCGAAGCTTGTTTAGGATTTTCAAAACTGTTTTTGTCTCGCCCGAGACAAAAGGCCGCGTAAGTGAGACGTGATATAGAGTTTCGACAGAGGCGTCAACAATTGGAATACATGCTGCTGTTAGCTGTAGGTCCATAAATTTGATGTGGAGTTGCATTAGTATGGATACAGCTCAAATCCGCATAATTAGTTAATAACAAAACCCGTGAGTCATGCTTGAGGGAACAAGTTTTTCGCAAGGATTTAGTACAGCCTGTACCAGTAGTCTTCGCCTCTTGATATTTCATACGCTGTTGTGTCTTGATTCCAATTTCAGTCCCATATGGTGGTTCTGTTCCCTCAGTCATGCATGAATGATTACGTTAAGTTTTTAGCAAGGAGTTAAAAAATCCTGTACCAGTAGTTATAACCTCTTTATATTTGCGTCAGGACCCGTACATAACGATTTTTGCGTCTGGAGTACAATTTTGCATGCAGTTAACATGGTCTGTAGCAGTTGTTCTAGTCACCTGATATCCGACATGCTGTTGTGTCTTTCTGAGTTTGCCCCTTTTCTGCAAAGATGATGACGCAGATATGCCATTTATTTATGAACTAGTAGTTATGGCAACTTCATATTTAACATGAAATTGTGTCTATACGATTTTATCATAGATGATGGCACTGTCCTCTTAGTCATGCTTAAGTAATCACATTAGGCTTTTGCATCAAGCAATTAATACACACACTTTGAGACTTAGATTTCATTATGACGGCTTCTTCTGTAGATAAGTGCGCAGATTCAAGCGATGCATGGTCGAGCCCGGCATATCCCATATCAACAGTTTAATATATCCTTCGGTCACAAGTTCTATTATCAAGTTATCTATTGCAATGATTCAATGTGTTCATGACTGGCGTCGACAGCGTTTTCTGTTCTCCCCAGATACTGTTGGACCAAATGAAAATGAAAATTGATACACCTTTAAAGCAATTTTTACATCAAATTGATATAAGCCATGGTGACATAATCGTCAAATGTATGGTTTGAGAACACATACATCTAATCTAAGATTTTTGAATGGCCAAAACTGTAAACTTTACATTAAGCAATTAAAAATTGTGAGAACCCGTTTAATTAAATCTCATTGCAAATTCATGATTTAGTTTAAATAAGACATTTCTCACATCAATGAAAAAAATCCACCTCACCTATTTCCCATGCAAAAAAATTCTATAGATGTAAAAATGGATAACAGGAAACACCTACAATGGCTGAACATTACAATTACATGCCACAATCTGCTAAGGAACTACAAAGGAAAAACACGAATAAGACAAAAGACAAACGTTGACAACAATAGGAACTCGGGACAGTCGGACTTGGTAACGGTACTAGCAAAAGCCAGCGATAGGGTAAAACCGGTTAATGGGTACCCAAACCTCCCCTTTATCTGCCCAATTTCCTATAGTTGAATAAACGTAAGAATAAAACACAATACAGGTAGACTTCTAACTCCAAGACCACAATCTTGAAAGGAGAGAAAATGACAATACGTACTTTTGAAATATGGGTCCGGAGGTGCTCGCCTCTACACCGCCGGCTAGCTCAAGGTACCTAGTCTGCGCTGTCGCACGACGGAATAAAAAACAAACTCAAAACTTGTCATCATATATTTCAGTAGACATCGGCAGTATCAGTGAGGTGCCAGTATGTGTGTAAAATTTAAAGGTCACTAGATCTCAAAGCTGATTTAACGAGTATCTTGTCGATATCACCTATTACGTAAGGAATTAATAAATCCTTTCTGGATCTTTAATTAGTTTCTTTCATTTTAACAACTTCTCCGTAGAAACGAGGATTGAAAATACCCTTGGTAATAAGCTGTTTGCGAGAAACGCCATATTTAGACATCAAATGTTCATATCTATTATAAACTTCTTAAATGTATTCAACTGAACTACCCAAACCAAAATCTAGTGCAAACTTGCAAAGAGTCGGCCAAACGATTGTAATCAATACAATTAAACGGTTTTAATTCAAAACCTGATCCAGACTAAAGTCAGAAGTGGCTGTTCCAAGACTTTTCATTAGAAATCAAAATTTTATATCTCACTATGCTCAAAATGAGAATAAACTAGCCAGTAGGATTTGTTAGTCTCATTAAGTCTCAAAAGTAACGGGCATGTACATGAAGAATTCTCAGAAGCTGTAATTTGAACAAGAAGACACCATCAGTTGAAGAGCCTAATGTTCTTGTAGTGTTTTCGAATTTCATTTTCATGTCACATGACACGAATAAAATGAAATCAAGTCAACTATTTTCGTATATACCTATGTTGGTGGACTGTTAGTCCCAGGGGTATTCAATAGCACAGTAGTTAGTACTTTGGTACTGAGCCGAAAACCAAACTTATTGGGAACTTGAATTATCTTAATTTTATAAGATTTGAGTACCCTTCCGGAGCACCTGATGTCACTCTCAGTTTCACTGGAGTTCACACTGTGAGTGCCTTTGTTCTGAATGTTGTGGTTTCTGGTTCTGTGCTTTGTGTCTGTCTGGCGTCATTGTTTTTGTGTCTAACGTCATTGTTTTCTGTGTTCTCGTTTTTGCCCTGTCTTTGGACTTCGATTTTTGTGAATATCACCCCTTTGTTCCTTCGGTATTCTACTGCCGTTTTTTCTTGCACAACTCTGTCATTAACCTGATTTTTGCTTTTCATTTAGATCTTATTTTTGTTATTTGTTCTCTATCAGATTTAACAAATATTTTATCAATTGTCTTACAAATGTTTTGACTTGATCTGCATTGCAGAGCCATAAGTTGTCGAAATTGCCATATGCAGAAACTAAATTTACAATACCTTCGCTATTTTGTTACATAGAACACTTTGAACAGTAAAAGGGAAACATAAAAAAAATTATATGAGTAGTGAGAAAGAACCTCTAACGGCTTCCAGGTGTAAACAGTCGTTAGATTAAGAGAGATAGATTGAGTTAAAGTTTCAGGGGCTAATTCTATGTTGTTTACCTTGTACTATAAGTAGAGGGGTGGTAAGGATTTTAATGAAACAAATGCAAGTGGGTCAAACAGCAAAACATTTTAGAAACATTTGTACAAATATTTTACGAAAGGATATGGAGTAGATGAACATGAGACCATAACACATATGTTAACTCCAACTGCAATAATTTTAATGAGCTGAATGGCCATTTCGGAAATATTCCTCATCAGCAGCGCTAGAACCAAACTAAAGGAAATCTATTATTTCAAAAATGTTTTAAATGCATAAAACCAAACGAAATCCGAATAATCAGTTATATCAAATATAGCAAAGGAGAAAACTACGATGGAGGGAGGTAATCCTAAGGTTTTAGAATTTACATAAATTTAGATAATAGTTATTGAACAAAGTGTACACATGAGATATTATCTCAAGTACAGGTACATCATATCTAAGAAAAGTAAAGAGCATACATCTCTATCACGGGGAATTGTTTTACCAACTGCACACTGCAATAAAAGACAAACTCCTGTATGAAATATTTTACGAAAGGATATGGAGTAAATGAACATGAGACCATAACACATATGTTAACTCCAACTGCAATAGTTTTAATGAGCTGTATGGCCATTTCGGAAATATATTCCTCATCAGCAGCACTAGAACCCAAGCAAAGGAAATCTACAATTTCAAAAATGTTTTAAATGCATTAAACCAAACGAAATCCGAATAATCAGTAATATCAAATATAGCTAAGGACAAAACTACGATGAAGGGAGTTAATCCTTAGGTTTTAGAAAGTATATTTCCCCCAATAAATGATGAGCAATCTGATGAGTTTGTTGATTACTGGAATATAAGGGTATTTTTTGTTGATTATTTGTCTACATGACATTTCAATTAATGGTCTTCTTCCGTTCATGACCATTCCTCTAGGTATTCATCACATTCGTACCAAACTGTATTCCTTGCCACTTTCAAAACTTCATTCCTTCTACAAAACATGTTTAGCATCATCCGTAACTGATAGCCATTCCCTAGAATACAAATTACCAGCAATTGTTTTGGATATATCTAACCACAGACTGTTCAAGCCTGTCACCACATCCGCCAACAAACCTGATAACCGGACATTTATCAAAATTCAATTCGCCAATAAAGGCTTGGACGCTATAAATATTGCCAACATTCTACATAGCAACACAGTGACATCAAACATTCCTCCTTATTTTAATGATCAATCAGTTCCACTTATCTCATATTCCTACACTAAACCAAT
>MJUU01035229.1:51694-95952 GCA_002080025.1 Modiolus philippinarum
AGATGGACGTTTGAAATCTAAGCTATATGACAAGCGTGATGATTTTGATTTCCCCATTGTGAACTTTCCCTTTCTTAGCAGCAATATACCTACCTCTCCAGCCTATGGAGTGTACATTTCACAGTTGATTCGTTACTGTCGAGCTTGTAGTTTGTACAGTGATTTTTTGAACAGAGCAAAAACACTGTCCCAAAAGCTGCTTAGTCAGGGATTTGTTCAACCTTTGTTAATTTCATCCCTCAAGAAATTCTATGGCCGTCACCATAGCATCATTGAAAGATATGACGTGTCAGTGTCCCAAATGAAAGTGGACATTTTCAGCTAGATTCACGTCTTCCCGGATTTGACTACCGACTTTGACATTTTCCCGGATTGAATCACCCACAGTGTGACGGGTGCTGTTAACAGAGCAGGACATGCTTACCCTTCCGGAGCGCCTGATGTCACTCTCAGTTTCACAGGAGTTCACAATGTGAGTGCCTTTGTTCTGAATGTTGTGGTTTCTGGTTCTGTGCTTTGTGTCTGTCTGGCGTCATTGTTTTTGTGTCTAACGTCATTGTTTTCTGTGTTCTCGTTTTTGCCCTGTCTTTGGACTTCGATTTTTGTGAATTTCACCCCTTTGTTCCTTCGGTGTTCTACTGCCGTTGTTTGATTGCCAGGTGTATTTTTAAAAAATAATGATATGATTCACAGATCAATTTCTTTTTTATTGCTTCATTGCCTAATTTTGGGAAAAATTATACTATTTTCAATAGTTATTTATCAGTTACATGTGCATAAGTTCATGATTGCTTGATATTCGCATTCATGATATTTGACCCATCCATTATGAAAGACTTGAAATTGTAGTTCTTAAGACTCCATAACACGGTTTTTCTTCCAACTGTCTTTTTTCACAGTGTTCATTACCTCAAGCTGTCTCGTTATTTTGACGACAGCATTTATTAACGTTGCATCGGAAACTAGGTCTAGTACATCTATTTTGAAATAAAATCTGAGGTACAACGTCTTTGCGCAATTCTTTAATTATTCAACACTTTGATAATACAGTATGGAAGTCGTTCTCATTTCGTTTCTTTGTGCAAACTTACACAGAAGAACGGATTAAGTATTCTTTGCTCAAAAGGAAATATCGACCTAAACCTAGCCCACTATATCACCTCCAGATGTACCCCTACTTCATGTGCTAAGCATACAGGTATTTTGTTTTGTGCGATATAGACCACTTAAAGTTTTTGAGTGGTGAATTGTTAGTGTCAAAATGGTTATATCAACACCAAAATGTTTATGAATTTGTTTTATCTCAACCATGGGTTTTATCTGTTTATGCTTTTTTGTTGAAACTATGCAATGACTGTAAAAATTGTGCATATCGATGTGTTTTTTTGTTGTTGTTCATAAGCCGTTTATATTTTAAGGTAGTTGCCACCCATGAATGAAAGTAATGTAAGTCTTGAAAATCGAATGAAGGAGTAATGTCAATTTCTTGAAATTTCTGAAAGGTACATGCTATTAGCATGCTTTTCTGTTAGTTTTTTTTGTCCTGCAACGAATGAAAGATTGTAAGAAGATATTGCCAGTAAATTATATGTTTGTTAACGATGCCTCATATATGGGTAAAGATACATGGATGTGGCATTGCTCGACATCTGGCAATGATTTCAGCTCAGACCGTTGCTTGCAGCCGTCTAGAACTACATCGATTTCATATATATTAGCTCATTGTTAAAGGCCTTATGGTGACTTCAAGATGAAGAACAAACATTAAAGCGTTGTTCCATGACTTTGTTGTACCATTGTTGCTTATTTCAGTACAAAACATGAAAAGTGGGTGTTGATATGCGAAATATTTTAATGTTATGAAAAAGACAGAGGAGTAGCAATAACATTTATAACATACCCGTTGTCGACAAAGATTGACTATAGTCAGTAGCCGTCCCTGCATCCCATATTTCAATGGATCCGTGCAATACACCTACCGGCCAGTTTGGCTTGTTAACACCTTCATTCGTCCAGTCGTTGGAATAGTTGAAATAACTATTAATGTTTTTGATGTCATCCTTTAAACTTTCAGTAGACCTTGCAAAGTATAACCAACATTCAGATTTTACCATCACCGACTTAGAAAAGAAACAGATATACTGTCAAATGATAACGAAACTAGAAAAAACTGTGCGCACAGCTCACTAATATATACGTATGCTACCCCATTTGATACCAGAAATTAAAAATTAATTTAATCAAATTCTGAATTAGGAGGTTCACATCTATATTATGTTACGAAAACTATGTCAAAGTTTCATGAAAATATATTCAATGGTTCAGGACGAATAGCGGATAATAGATGGGTACAAACTTGTAATGCAATGGCTAAGTCCAATTTTTGGTATGAGAAACCCCTCCGATAGAAATCCAATCAAATGAATTTCATGAATCGGTGGTGCATATCTATTTTATGACACAAAGACTATGTTGAAGTTTTATCGAAATCTGCTAAGTGGTCCAGGATGAGTAGCGGATAAGAGATGGGCACCCATGCAATGAATTGGATAAGTCCATGTTTTGCTATTGGAAGCCCCAATAAATCAATCAAATTAAATTCTAAAATACGAGTTGCACATCTACATTATTACACAAAGACTATGTTGAAGTTTTATGAAAATCTATTCAGTGGTTCAGGAGGAGTAGCGGATAAGAGATTGGTACCCTCGGGTGTTACGGACAGACGGACGGACAACCCCAGCACTATATATTCCCAACTTTTCAAGAAGGGATATAAAAATGTAAAAATGAACTCATAAAAAAGATGAAAAATAAGGTACAATTAATTAATAAACACTACAACAATTTCACTGTCATTTTCTTTGTTTCCACGTTTATTGTACTTTTAGCTAATTTAACACATGTGTGAATATGAGCTCCCTATCTAAGCATTTAAACCGATGATAATATAAAATGAAATATCCCTCTTTAGTTATTTTATAAGAAATTCGGCTTCGTATCAAAATCTTAATTTCAGAAAACAAGTAATAACAAGTTAGCGGAAGCTCATCAGAATTTTTATCACATCCAACCAATTGTTCATAATCCTTAACTTACCCTTGAAATAAATACAACGATATAGTCCATAGGCAATAGAAAAATCCTAATTGCACCTTCTACGGTCCTAATCGCTTATAACCTCTTCTCATCGCTGTCATTAGCTGAATAGGCCACTGTTAAATTTTGACGACATTATTTGCTAGTTTTTATTCAAGTTGCTTAACAATATTCAACAGTTGTGCCATTAATTCGAAATATCAAACGATATAAACACATTTCCAAACCCCAAAAGTACCGCATACTGTTTCAGTTGATAATCAATTACTTATTAAGCAAAAAAGAAATTCACAGTAACTTCGGTATTCTGTTACTAGCATTCATTCCTCAATGCGAAACAAACACTACAGAGACAAAACTCAAAATAACACAGTGTCGCCCTAGGCTTAAAATTTAAACATTGATTCCTTTGCTTGTAACCAAATTAAAAAAAAATATACCCCAAAAGAAAAAACGACTAAATGGGATTAAAAAAAGACAAAATCGATTTCAGGGGCATTAATTCAGCTTTGCGTATGAAGTAAGCCACGGCAGATTTTTAATCATACTTACGAAATGTTACACAACATTGACACATTTATCAGGAGAGTGTGATGAATGTGGTGTCTGGGATCATGCCTCCAGCATATATATGACGGTTCATAGAAAGACACATTACAATTGTTGAAAGTTTCCAACATTGATCTTACAGCGTTATGCGAATAATTCCTATTGTTGATGCTGTGTTGAGTTGTGTCCAACATGATATCAGCTTTCAGACTGATAGTGATCGCATCACAGTTAACCATTAGCCCTAAATAATATGATAAAAACAAAGAAAAATCACGTGGAATGCTTTTAAATCTAAATTTAAATATCTTGCACATAAAGAAAGAAACATTAAAACTGCAATTGATAAGAAAATGCTTGCCGAGCTCTTAAACATTTGAAAATTTATTTAACCAGATGTGAGAAATTCCATAATAAACGTGTTTAAGTTGTAGAAATTGTCATAAGACTTTAAGAGAAACCCGTCTAAAATGAACTTATACCGTATTGCAAAACAATTTCATGAGGATTCTTAACGAAACACATAAATATATTATTCAAGACTTAACTTATTTTTAAAAAGAAACAATCAATCGCTATTTGTTAATGTACTTCACATGTTTTTTTATACAATTTGGTCTTTTTGCATTGCTACTCTAATAGTTTGTCAACAAGAATTAGCCTTTACTGTTTAGTTTTCAGTTTTAAACCTGACACCACCAAAACATTTTTAATTGATATACCCTCTTTAAAAAGTTGTTATTTCAACCTTTTTATGCCCCGCCTACGATAGTAGGGGGGGGGCATATAGTGTTGGGGTCTGTCCGTCCGTCCGTTCGTCCGTCCCAAGTTAGGTTTACCCTTAGGTTGAAGTTTTTTTCTGTGAAGGATGTATGCTATTATCATGAAACTTTGCATAAATACACATTAGGTTATAATTAAACAAAAATCATAATAAAAATTTATCCCGGCTACCAACTTGCTTCACTGATCATGGAAAAAAGGATGGTAGTATGAGATTAACCCTTAGGTTGAAGTTCTTTTTCTGTGAAGGATGTATTCTTTTATCATAAAACTTTGTATAAATATACATTAGGTTATAATTAAACAAAAATCATAATAAAAATTTATCCCGACTACCAACTTCATGCTTCACTGATCATGGAAATAAGGGGGGTAGTATGAGGTTTACCCTTAGGTTGAAGTTTTTTTTCTGTGAAGGATGTATGATATCATCATGAAACTTTGTATAATTATCAATGAAGGGATATGGAGTAAATGCAAATGAGACAAAGTCTCTACAAATACATGGTAAATAAGCAATGGAACAACGCTTTTATTGTTGTTCTTCATCTTGAAGTCGCCATGAGGCCTTCAACAATGAGCTTTACTCATACCTCATAGCAAGTTCAAGACGGCCCCTAGCACCGGTTTGAGCGGAATTCATTGCTAATTGTCGAGCAACGCTACATCCATGCTTTTTTATCCTAATGATCCATGGATGCGGGATCGTCAACAAACTTAAAGTTAACTGGCGAAGTGTAAAATACACATTAGGATATAATTAAACAAAAATCATAATAAAAATTTATCCTGAGTGCCAGTTTCATGCTTCACTGATCATTGATAAAAAGGGGGTAGTATGAGGTTTACCCTTAGATTGAAGTTTATTCTCTGTGAAGGATGTATGCTGTTATCATGAAACTTTATATAAATACACATTAGGGTATAATTAAACAAAAAATCATAATAAAAATTTACCCTTGCCACCAACTTCATGCTTCACTGACCATGGAAAAAAGAGGGATGATATGAGGTCTACCCTTAGGTTGAAGTTTTTTCTTTGAAGGATGTATGCTACCATCATGAAACTTTACATCAATACACATTAAGGTGTAATTAAACAAAAATCATAATAGAAACTTCTCCATGCTACTAATTTCATGCTTTACTGATCATTGAAAAAGGGAATAGTATGAGATTTAAGTTTCTTTTCTGCGACTGATCTGACAATTACTGCAGTCCTCAGCTAAATACTGTATCCAAATGTAGTGTGATATGTCCACACTTACTTTGTGCGAAAACTGCAAAATTACGGTTCATGTTATATGCAAAAGTCGTTTCATGTTTTGCGAAGGTAACTTCTTTCACTTTCTGTCAGCCCTTGACAACGTTTACATAGAACACCTCAGCAATAACACGCATAAGAATTTTTGAAGCTCAAAGGTTTAGCAAGAATAATAATATGTAAACAGATCAAAGACAAAGGAGAAAAACTGAAGAGAGGACATATGTACAGATTATAAAGAACTTGAATAAACGTAACAGATAAAAATAATTGAAATGAATATGTCTGTTAAGTTGTTTTTGTTGTTAATAAGAGGAATAAAAGATACATATACCTTTTCTTTGCAAGCTGTGCAAACTCTGACTGCACTCAGTAGCTTTTCCTGTTCCACAAACTATTTCCAAGGATCCATGCAATGCACTGGTTGGCCAGTTCGGTTTATTTATACCTCCATGTCCCCAATCATTAGAGTAGTTGAAATAATTATTGATGTTTTTTATGTCCTGTTGAAGATCAAACCTTTGTAAAGTAAACCAAAATTTCACTGAAACCTTTTGTTCAGTATGATTGGCAATTGAGAAAATGAGTAACTGCTGTCATATGATAAGAAAATAAGTCAAACTGATAATGGCAGAGATTAAAAAATATCATTCAAAAAGGACGCTTTCAATTTGGCCATTTTTATATCTCAGATCGAGGATCGGGGACATATTTTTGGTCGTGTCTGTCTGTCTGTGCGTCCGAAACTTTAATCACGGCTATAACTATTGAAGATAGACTTATCAGGTCTAGTCCAGAGGAACATAAATATGCCCGAAAAATTGGGTCAGGTCAAAGGTCAAGGTCACAGATGTCAAAATTTAAGTCTTAGATTCCATATGTTTTGTATGTAAAGAGAGATAACTCTAATCAAAATATTAGGATTCCATTTTCAAATTTATTAAACTAATAAAGGCGGTGCTGGGGCATATGTAGTGTTTCACAAACGCATCTTGTTATCGGCTGTTTTTGTGTATTTGACGTCATATGTCTAAGGAGACTTTTTGTACAAAACACAGAAATATTTTGCAAAACGTCCGTTCAGTTCATGATTTTTTTTATATTTAAACATTAATTTTCTAGATAACCATTTTAAACAAAAAGAATTTTTCATATTCAGCTTTTTGTTTTGATTCATCAACATTATAGAGAAGTAAATATAAATGTAGAAAAAAAATAATGTTTAAATTGTGACTTTGTGTTAGTTCGGACAGTTTCAAATACACAAGGACTGTAAAAACTGTCTGTGAGATCCCTTATAAAACAATTAACTGTGATTTTTTATTTCAACATGAATAAAAAAACACAATTGTTAATTTACATTACAATTCAACTTATCAAACGTATCTTGTTTTTATTACTATAAACCAAAATTATTCATACATTGACTGCTCAGTCAGGGATTTGTTCAACCTATGTTAATTTCATCCCTCAAGAAATTCTATGGCCGTCATCATAACATCATTGAAAGATATGACGTGTCAGTATCCCAAATGAAAGTGGACATTTTCAGCTAGGTTCACGTCTTCCCGGATTTGACTACAGACTTTGACATTTTCCCGGATTGAATCACTCACAGTGTGATGGGTGTTGCTAACAGAGCAGGACATGCTTACCCTTCCGGAGCACCTGATGTCACTTTCACACTGTGAATGCCTTTGTTTTGAATGTTGTAATTTCTGTTTCTGTGCTTTGTATCTGTCTAACGTCATTGCTTTTTGTGTCTAACGTCATTGGTTTCTGTGTTCTAATTTTGGCCGTGTGTTTGGACTTCGATTTTTGTAAATTTCACTCCTTTGTTCCTTCGGTATTCTACTGCCGTTGTTTGAAATACAAGAATTTCCTATTCTATTTCAGAAAGGATTATCAAAATTACTGGAAAGAGTTGAAGTAAATGGAATATCTCTCGTTGGTTATATTATCAAAAATGTGATGGGTAATCAAAATCCAAACTCGATCAGGAAATATACATTCACAAATATTCTCGCACCACAATGAATTCAGCACCATTTACTTTAACCTTTCTCAATATAATTAATAGCACAAAAGACTACAAAATTTAGGAAAATTCAAAGCTAACATTTAATGGTCCGTATGATCACTTTAGGAAGAAAACAACGGCAGTAGAATACTGAATGAACAAAGCACAAAATTACACAAATCAAAGCCCAGAGACAAGGCAAGAGCAAGAACACCAGAAAACGGAAGACCAAAGACACTACATCCCAACAAAACTCACAAACACTAAATATACACCACAAGAAACTAAAGCACTAACAGTCTAAACTCTCAAAAAGAGTGACATCAGGTGCCCCGGAAGGGTAAGCATGTCCTGCTCTGTATACAGCACCCGTCACACTGTCAGTGGGTCAATCCAGGGTATAGGTATATCCGGGAAGACATGAATCCAGCTGAACATGTCAATTTTAATTTGTGACACTGACATTTCATATCAATCTATGATGTCATGGTAATGGTCATAAAATTTCTGAAGGGGCGAAAGTAACAACGGCTGAACATATACATGACTCAGCAGTTTTAGGGACAGTGCTTTTGCTCTTTCCACAGCCACGCAGTCACTGTATGAATTGCACACTCTACAGGAACTAATTAATTGTGAAATATACACTCCATTTACTGAGGAGGTAGGTATATTGCTGCAGAGAAATGGACATTTTACAATTGGAAAGTCAAATCATCATGTTTGTCATATAACCTTGATTTCAGAGGTCCATGTTCGTCAATGTATAACAAAAGGTCAAGGTATGAGGCAGAAATCGGCGTATCATTTGTCTCTTTAATTTCAAGTTCATTAGGGTAGATGCGATGTAAATATTCTTTATATCTTGGGTTATTAACAGAAAGCCCATCGTCTTTATATCTGAAGCTGAAAATAAAAGTATAAGCTAGTTGTTTTTGTTTATGTTGTATCAGCGATTGTAAAACTTCATAGGAAAAAAGGAAAAAGTCTGCTTAAAGTTTCGCACAATTTGTTTCCATAGGAATCCCTAGGAACATATGCCTCAAGAGCGACACATGATCATGAAAGAAATTAAAATGTCATGAACAAGATTAAATGAAACAATAATAGGAAAAATGCGTAGGGGTAGAACTACTTAGACGGAGGAATTGTTATTTTTTTATTTATTCTTTTGCCGATATATTTCCAAACACGAGTTATTCCCGTGAAACTGTACTTTTGTAATTTTTTGGGTTTCCGATTTATAACTTGTGAATGGAAGTCTTCAAACTTGGTTTGAAAGTTGTTTTCCACATCAGATTTATGCCAAGATAGATTCTGGGGTCAGCAATTCAAGTTGTGAAGGAGTTCAAAACCATGAAAATTTGGAAAAAAAACGTGCCCAGGTTTCATAATGTACCGTTACGAATAGGATTAGTTTGTTTACACATTTATATCATCTTCATACATCTCCTGAACACTTGCAAAAAGAGTTTATAGAATTTTTATTATCTAGTAATTCTCTTAAAGACCACAGACCAGTCCATTGAAATAATAAACAATCGAGAATAATTATAACGTTAGAAGGAAAAATTTTTAAAGAAACCTTCTTTAGCCATAATTTATCTGAAAAAGCCAATTGATGTCCAATTTATTTTGCTTAATTTGAATAATACAGACATATTACTACATGTTACTGGAATACAAAATGATTCTTTACCAATCCCTTCTGGAATTTTTTAAGATGGATTTTCCTTCCGCAGTGCGACAGTGTTTTACCAACAGACTAGGCTCCTAGAGCAAGTCGGCAGTTAAGCGGAGAGCACTCCTTGACGCACCTTTCAAAATTACGTTCTACCCCTACTCCTTTTCAAGATTGTGGTCATGAAGTTAGTAGTCTACCTGTTTTGGATTTTATTCGTATATTAATTATATTATAGGGAAACAGGACAGAGAAAAGGAAGTTTGGGTACCCATAAACCTTCCGCTGGCTTTTGCTAGTGCCGATACCAGGTCCAGCTGTCCCGAGTTCCTATCGTTGTTTACGTTTGTCTTGTGTCTTTCAAGTGTTTTTTCTCGTGTAGTTCCTTGGTACATTGTGGCATGTGACTACGCTTTTTAAACCATGGTAGGTGTTTCCTGTTGTCCTTTTTATTTTTATTTTCATACACATTAACATTAAAATCATCTTATATATTGGCAAAAAAAAACAAATAAAAAAAAACAACAAAAAACAAAAAACAAAAGATACAAACCCCCCTCCCCCCAAAAAAAACAGATTCTTCAAAATTTTTAATAGCCGAATGCCAAAATGTATTTAATTCACTTCTTTCAAGTAGAAAAAGAAATGAAAAAGAAAAATTATTGAAAAAAAAACAAAGCATATAAAATTAGAACAGTAACGCAAGATTAACTTAAGTTAGAAAACGAAAAAAAATTGTGGAACTCGAAGCAACCAACAGGATAACAAAAGAAAGAAAGATACTTTTACATGCAAATGTTGTGCTTCAGATTATCTTACAAAGGAAACATAACAAGAGCAGATATTTACATCAAACTTACGTAGTGCTACACGACATCCACACGTATATCAGGATATTGTGATGAATGTGATGACCTAAATCTTTCCTCCAACATATGTTCCATTCAGATGGCTCATCATAGGACACATTGCAATTTCTGAAACTGCCCAACATTGTTCTTGTTGCATTCAGTGAATAATTCCAATTGCTGACGCTGTGTTGAGTTTTGTCTAACATAATGTCAACTTTCAAACCGATTTTGATCGCATTACAGTTGAACAGCACCCCTACATTATAAGATAAAAAAAATAAGCGGTTACTATTAAGTTTAATTACTGTAAAAGCAGAAATATTCGTGGAGGATCAAATTTCGTTTATTTCGTGGGTAAGAGTTATCAACGAAATTAAATCCCCACGAATTTAGTCAAGCAATAGTATTAATATATATTATGTGGTTTCAACGATAATTTTTCCGCGGGAAATATTTTTAAGGTTAAATACACGAAATTTCATCCCAACGAAAATAAATGATGATACAGTATTTCATCAACCTAAACGATATAGCAGGTTTTCGTCATCATTACTATCCCTTCACTTTCTCTCTTGTGATTAATTATTTAAGTTTTCTTCAGAAATCGAATCTTATCTCAGAAGGTAAAAAAATGAATTCACATAAAAACCGGGAGTGACATCAGGTGCTCCGAAAGAGTAAGCATGTCCTGCTCTGCTCGCGGCACCCGTCACACTATCTGTGAGTAAATCCAGGGTTGAGTCAAATCCGGTTATGTATAATCCGTGAAGACGTGAAATCTAGCTGAAAATGTCCGATTTCACTTGGGACACAGACACGTCATATCTTTCAATGATGTCATGGTGACGGCCATAGAATTTCTGAAGGGATGAAAGTAACAAAGGCTGAACAATCCATGATTTATTTACATTTTAGAATTTATTTACATTTTCAATTACATTTCACTTCAATTTTGACTTAACTGTGGACTTACTCACTTTTATTGTGACGGGTACTACTACCGGAGCTGGACATGCGTACCCTTCAGCAGCACTCTCGGTTTTCATGGGAGTTCGCACTATATACGTGCCTTAGTTTTGAATGAGATTTGTGGCTGTCTCATGTCTTTGTCTTTGTTTTTCTGTATTCTCGTTTTGCCATGCATCTGGACTTTGATTTTTGTAACAACAACTCCAAAGATCTACTTGACATCTTAAACTCTAGAACATTATCACACCGTAACAGCATTAAAACTTTTGATTTTTCCACACTTTACACTACCATTCCACATGAACAACTAAAATCTGGACTGAAAGGTTTAATTCATATATTTTTCTCACGTAAGAACGGTGAACGAAGATACAGGTACATTGATGTAGGTAGAGAACAAACCTACTTAAAGTTTGTGAAAAATAAATCCGAATCGGAGAAAAAATATACATGGGAAGAAGTGATTAAAATGTTAGAGTTTCTGATCGACAATATATTTGTCCAGTTTGGATTGATTGATTGAATGAATATTGTTTAACGTCTACTCAGCAATATTTCAGCTATATCAAGACGAGAACAAGTTTGTTAATACATAATCACTTTGGGGTATGGGAAGAGCCATGGGACGGGAAATTCTGACTGCCACTGGAAAAGTAGGGTGAAATCGTCAAGGGCGGGGAATTTAGCCTTGTAGCCGATCACCTACGGACCACCCAAAAAANTACAAGGGTTCTTTAACGTGCAGGAAGCGTGGCATTTCTTCCAACACGTGGACCTGAGTTTACATCCCATCCGAAAGATGGGCTGTGTATTTATTAATCCTGCACTACCACGGAATGGGTCCTATTTCTATATCCCGGGACCCTCGGGGTCAGTCTCCGTTTAGGAGGGGTCACACCCCGCAAGCCGGAGATACTAGGTCCTATTTCTATATCCCGGGGTTCCCTCGGGGTCCTCTGTTAGGAAGACTCATACTCCAAACTCAGAGGATGCTGCGGGCCTATTCATAAGCCGGGACCGCGCACGGCGGGTCCAGTTTGGAGGACTTGTTTTTAAGAGACTATCGAAATTCCTATGGGCACAATCTGTGCACCTCTCCTAGCCGATCCGTTTCTCCACTCTTCATCGAAGGGCTTCTTCAAGATAAAATAACTGGCCCAATTCTTCAATTTTAGCTTCCGTTATATAGATGATATTTTGTCACTAAACAACCCTCGCTTTGGTGATTTTCTTCATCTAATCTATCCAAAAGAGCTCGAAATTAAGGACACTGCAGACAATTCCAGATCGAACTCATTCCTTGACCTTCATCTTTAAATGACAACAGAGGTAGACTACAAAATAATACGGGGTTTACATTTCCCAGTTCATTCACTATTCAAGAGCCTGTGGTCGATACGGTGACTTCCTTGATAGAGGCCGGTTGCTCACAAATAGGCTACTTAAACAATGGTATGTTACCCAAAACTCGAAGTTATTTATCCAGAAGTTTTACGGTCGATATGGGATATCTGTTTCCCTGACGACAACAGATCTTTCCCTTAGCATAATTATTGTTTCCTCTTCCGGATTTGACATGTTCAACGCGGCGGTGGCTTATAAGAATCAGGAGATGCTTTCTCTATCGGTGCACTTGATCTCACCTATGATTTTTATTGGGTCCATGTTGTTCATCTTTGCGTGTGTCTTCATTTTTCTTTTTTGTGCCGTACTCATGCTGTGTCTCATGTTTCTATGTTGTTTCCGATGTTGCCATCGCTAGGATTATTCATTTTGGATTGACGGTTCGGTTCTCACTTACTTAAGCTAATTGTATAATGTTTTCTGGTAGAATTGAAAGGTTGAAACTGAAATTTTAAATTTGTGGAAAACTATTGAATGAACACGAAGAAAAATCTATCCCATTGATTTCACATACTTATGGGCTAACTATAATTTTTAAAATTTCTCATCTTATTTCAAAAAAATGGTAAGTGCGTCGAATTTTAGTTGTCGACATGCGGAAGATATGCAGAAGATAAATTAACAGTAACTTCGGTATTTCGTTATTTAAGTGGTATCTATCTTAAGTATGATTAAAGACTTACAAAAAGCGATGTGTACATATGATTTTCGTTGATTTTGTAAAACAGCTTCAAAATTTTAATTGTTGGTTGTTATTATGTAGGCAAGAAATGGTCAATATACATTTGGTAAATATTGGATTACCTGACGTTAGGCAAAAGGTGTAAGAATAGTAACAATCTTGTGCGGTAAATATTAATATTCATTTCCACTCATACATAATAAATATATCTAAAAAGTTGTTTTCCTCAAAAATATTCCGATTTGTTAATATATAATGACGAAATTTAGAAGTGTGTGGTACTTATACATATTCATACAGAATTTCGAGTCAAAATATACAGCATTTCATACAGCAGATTGCATAATCCATTATTCAAAGGAAGTGAAACAAAGTTTAATTGATACACCCTCTTAAAAAATCTGGATATTTCTACATTTTCGTCAAGATTCAATTTGTCATTGCGACCTCGGAATTCACACTACTTCAGTCTTCAGCAAACTAGTGTCGAAATGTAGTTTGATATGCACACACATGTATAGTTTGTGTGTATACCTACAAAATTAATACTCGTTCAATGTGCAACAACGGCAGTGGAATACCGAAGGAACAAGAAAAGCGATGACCACAAAAACCGAAAAGTCTAAAGACATGGCAAAAACGGCACGGGGAAAAACAAAGATAAAACAAGGGCGTGAGACAGATACAATGCACGGAAAGATTACAGTAAGAACTAAGGCACTCATAGCAAAAGTCGTTTCATGTTTTGGGCAGATATTTCCACTTCACTCTCTGTCAACCCTGGACTTTTGTCGAAGCATTAACCCTAATCAGGGATTTTGAAGCTCAAAGGTTTAGTAAATATGACAACATAGCAGTAACAGATCGAAGACAATGAAAAAAATTAGGCAGGACAGATGTACAGAGCATAAAGACTTTGAAATAAATAATAGATAAAATATGATTGCAACTAATATGCATCTAGTTGTGTTTACTGTTGTGAACAAACTGTTCTACAAGCTTATATACCCATATTTAGGAGGAATAAAGATACACTTACGTTTTCTTTGCAGACTCTGCAAACTCTGACTGCAGTCACTAGATTTTCCTGTTCCACAAACCATTTCCATGGATCCATGCAATACACTTGTTGGCCAGTTTGGTTTATTTATACCTCCATTTCCCCAATCATTAGAGTAGTTGAAATAATTATTGATGTTTTTGATATCCTGTTGAAGACCAAACCTTTGTAAAAAACAAAATTTCACTGTTTCTTTTGTTCATTATGATTGGCATTTCCGAAAATGATATACATGTACTACTTTCATATGATGAGAAAATAAGCGTAACTGATAAGTGGCGGAGATTAAAACATATCATTCAAAACAGACACTTTGAATTTGGCTATTTCTATCAGCTGTTTTTAACTCTATTTGACACAATATGTCGAGGGAACTTTTTTGTACAAAACACAGAAATATTTTGAAAAAAGCATTCACGCTAATGATAAAATTATTTTTTTTGCAATTTTTTCGTGACAGGAATCCATTATACTTAAGCAGTTAATTCTTGATAAGAGTTAAAGCTAAAAAAACATTTTTCAATTAACGAATTAACGAACAATTGCCTGAATAAACTTTGGAAAGAATGTCGAGGAAGTGGTTGAGACCTATTTGATTCTTGATTTGTACGTGAAAAGTTCAAATGATTTAGACTCCATTTTGGTCATAAGAAATTGATCATGCTTAGCTTTTTGCGATGTATCAACATTCTTGACAAGTAAATAGAAACGTAGAAAAAAGATCATGTTTAAAGTTGTGACTTTGTGTAAGTTTTGACAGTTTCAAATAAGTTACAAATGTAGAAACGAGATTTGCATTGGCGGAGGTCGGGGGTTGCAACCCCTTTTTGAAAAAAAATATTCAAATTAAGTGGAGAATTAAGGGAAATTGACAAAAATAGCCAAAAATCTAATGGAACCCTTTTTCTAGCACCCATAGGAACCCACCATTTTTCGAATGCTGGATATGCCGGTGATTTGAGATCCCTTTCAAAACAGTTGACTGGGATTTGATTTAATACATGAGTAAAAACATCATTGACAATTTTGAATACAACTCAAATTTTCAAACGTATTTTGCTTTAATAACTTTCAACTGAATCATTCATACATTGAAACACTTGAATTTGCTGTCTTATTTCAGAAAAGGTCATCAAAATTGCTGGAAAGAGTTAAAGTGAATGACATATCTCTCTTTGGTCACATTATAAGAAATATGACGGGTTATCAAAATTCAAACTCGATTCGAAAAAAGCAAAATCAGGAAATATACCTTCACAAAAATTCTTGTGCCACAACGAATCAGTTTCATTAACTTTTAACCTTTTTACAATATAACTCATAGTGCTAAAGACTACAAAATATAATTAAACTAAAATTTAATGGTCTGTATGACCATTTTAGGAACATAATCTTAACAGCGTCAGAAGAGCCTTAATTAGGAAATTAAAATGTCATGAACCAACATGAAATAAAACAGTAATAGCAAAAACAAAGTAAGGGCAGAACGACTAAAACGGAGGTATTATCTCCTTTTTGATACTGCCTAATCTTAGAAATGGTTATATTGAAAGTAACCTGAGGCACGTTTGAGACATATTACCGTAGGAAACCGGTTTCAGAAGGTAGGGGTCAGGGTATCAAGATCACATCTTCCGTTTATTCCTACCAAACGGAATATTTGGGATATTATGAAATCCATTTGTCCTTCTACCAACCCTCTCCCGGAAGTTATTGGACTGATAGCATGTGAAGGTAATATGAATTTCCGTGTTTTTTATTTTAGAATTTCCCCTTTACTCCTTTTGCTTAGTTATTCTTTAACCGATGTATTTCCAAACTTGACATGTAAGTTGTTTACTACAAAACCCACTCATGCCAAATTTGAGACTGGTTTGAGAAGTCTGATACCGAACTTTTGTAATTTTTAGGGTTTCCAATTGATAACCTGTGAATGAAATTAAAAACAGTTTTTAAACTTAGAAGGATCTGAAGTTCAAAACTGTGAAAATTTGAAAAAAAACCTGCCAAGGTATCATGTATGTACCGTTACAATTTTATCCTTACAAATGGAATAAGTCTGTCTGAACATTGATAATATCTTCATATATGTCCTGAACATATGCAAAAGGCAAAGAGAGTTTATATTTATATATAATCTTTATTTCTTGGTAATTTTCTTAAAGACCAAATACAATCCCATTATAAAAAAATGAAAAATCGAGAACAACTGAAATGAATTTTCAAAGAAACCTTCACCCGGCAGACTTTTTTCTGAAAAGCAAATTGCTTAATTTGAATAATACAGACATACTATAACACATTAATGTTAGAATCATCTTTGGATAAAACTTGGAAAAAAGAAGAGATACCCCTTAATTTTTGAAAAAAGTGTGATTTTTGTAACAGTTTGTATTAGAGAGACCTTTAAACCATAGCCTATAAAATTAGAACATTGAAGCTAGAATTTGTTTAGCCAGGGCACAAAAAGAAAATTCACTTGCATGATAATGATTCAGAGCAAACTACATAAGAATCAAAACAAGGGCGGATGTTGACATCACTCTTACGTAGTGTTACACGACATCCACACGTATATCAGGATATTGTAATGAATGTGATGACCTGAATCTTTCCTCCAGCATATGTTCCATACAGACGGCTCATCATAGGACACATTACAATGTTTGAAACTTCCCAACATCTTTCTTGTCGCATCCAGTGTATAATTCCAATTGCTGATACTTTGTTGAGTTTTGTCTAACATAATATCAACTTTCAAACCGATTTTGATCGCATTACAGTTGAACAGCACCCCTACATAATAAGATAAAAAATTAAAGTGGTTTGCTTTTTAAATTTAAAATTTCATTTACACAAAGGAAATTGCACATTAATTTTCCTTGTTATTATCATCATAATCATTGTCTTTCTTTCACTCTGCTGAAAGATAATTTCAAATCTTTAGAAGAAAATCGAATCTCATCTTGAAAGGCGTATTTGGATTTTGCCACGATCATCAAAATAAAAAAAAACAGAAAACATTAAAAGCGTTATTCCTTTGCTTGGTTCAACCATGTATTTGTAGAGACTTTGTCTCGTGTGCATTTACTCCATATCCTTTCATTGATTATAAGGACAAGCGTGTACCAAAACTTTGCATATAGGTTACATTGATATTGGAAAACTTGAATGAATATCTTGCTGCTATAAATCGATGACAAGCTGGGAAATAATAAAAAAATGTGCAAACTTGATATTGCTTTGCATAATTGCATTATGTCATTTAAAGAATCAGCATCCATTGCCATATTAATGGCAAAAAGTTTTTAAAATATTGCAAAATACTTAGTGTAAAGATATTTGGATGATGTTTCTTTGGCATCACAACACAATAATCACTTATATTTTTTTTTCTGTCTATTTAGATCCTATTGATTATTTGTTCTCTCTACGTATTTCGGTTCACATTATTACCTCGGTTAAAATCAAGAGGAAAGCTGTCAATGTGACAGCAAACCGAGTTTTCTTTTACATGGACAGTATATCTTACACATAGGTTGACTGTGAATATTTGAAATGTACTAATTTTCATTTATTTTCAACGTTTAACTTTCCACCAAAGGTATCTATTTCTGAAAGTTCAGCAACATGGATTTTAATAAAAAAAAAGAAAATAAAAGTACTGTGCACACCTCTGATACGGGTACAAATGACCTACATTATAAAAACTTCCTGTCTATAACACTGAAGGAGATTTGTTCTGGGCAAATGGGGTTTCCTATTGGTAAATATTTGACCTAAAAGTGACTAAGTTCAACAACTGGTAGTTTTGGCATTACATGTACTTATCAAAAATCAAGATAAAGGTACCACACACATCTTTAATATAAGATCAACTGATTCGCAGAATAAAAGATTTCTGTCTTGAAAACTGCAGAAGATTTCTTCTTGGCAAATGGGGTACCATATTGGTAAATATTTAATATGAAATGACTAAGTTCAACAACTGATATTGTTGGCATAAATTATCGAAAATCAAAAAAAAAGTACAATGCACACATTTGATACATGTACAATTGATCTGCAAAATAAAAACTTCCTGTCTTGAATACTATAAGAGATTTGCTCTGGACAAAGAGGGTACCCTATAGGAAAACATTTTACATAAAAATGACTAAGTTCAGCAACTGATATTTTTGGCATAAATTATGCATAAATTATCAAAAATTAAAATAAAAATACCATGCACACCTTATATATATATACAACTGATCTGCAAAATAAAAATACTGCAGGAGATTTGCTCCGGACAAAGGAGGTACCCTAATGTGAAAAATTTGACGTAAAAATGACTAAGTTCAACAACTGGATTATCAAAAATCAAAATAAAAGTACTATGCACACCTTTAATAAATGTACAATTGATCTGAAAAACAAAAACTTCCTGTGTGTAATACTGTTGGAGATGTGCCCTGGACAAATGTGGTACCCTAGTGTTAAAAATTTGATGCAAAAATGACTATTTTTGGCATTGATTATCAAAAATCAAAATCAAAGTACCATGCACATTTTTGATATATGTACAACTGATCTGCAAAATTAAAACTTCCTGTGTCTAATACTGTAGGAGATTTGCTCCGGACAAATGATGCACCCATTTGGCAGCCGCCCGTCCGCCCATCGTCTGCCATTTTCATCATTTTAATAACCGGATTTTCCGATGGAAAACACTCGGTTAAAAATGGTTTTAGATAGTTTTCAATATCTCAATTTTTGTAAATTTTGTTGAAAACTAAGGAGTGTCTCCTTCATGCAAAGCTCTGTCCTTAGCTGATTTTGGCTTTACATTTAGATCATATCGGATATTTGTTTTCTTTCACCTTTTTTTAAACATATTTGATTTGATGGTCTTCCAAACGTTTAGATTTTATCTGCACTGAAGAGACATAAGTTGTCGAAATGCACATATGCAGAAAATAAATTCGCAGTAACTTCGGTATTTAGTTATTTGCATCATATTAAGAAAATGGACATGTTTATCTAACTGTGTTTCCTTTTTATTTTTTTATTTTACGGAAGGGTATGGAGTAAATGAACATGAGACCATAGCACATATGTGTTCACTCCGACTGCAATAATTTTCATAGGCTGTATGGCCATTTCGGTAATTTATTCCTCATCAGCAGCACTGGAACCCAAACATAGATAATCCATAAATGCAAAAAATTTCCAAAATACATAAAACCAAACGAAATCCGAATAATCAGTAATATCAGTCACAGCCAAGGACAAAACTACGATGGAGGGAGTTAAACCTTAGGTTTTAGAATTTACATGAATTTAGATAATAGTTATTGAACAAAGTGTACATTTGAGAAAAAATATTAGAATTAAAAATTTCTCTATCAGTCTATCTTATGTTTTTCATTATTTAGTCAGAATAATTTTCAACATAATTCTGAACAAAGAAAGGAATTTTTTCCTTAGGTAATTTAAGGTAGTAGACCCGGGGTAACCCCAAAACTTTCCACAATTTCAATTTTCTTTAAATTCACAGCATGAAACAATTATGTGCTAATATACTTGAAGAAAAAATTTTGAAAAGTTTCACCGTAAGATTTTTGATATACAGCTCATAGAAACACCCCTGTCAAAGGGGTCTTAAATTCTGTTACGAAATCACCATAAGGCGTATACTAATGTACTGTATATTAATAAGAAATAACTAAATACCGAAGTCACTGTGAATTTACTTTCTGCATATGCGCATTTCGACAACTTATAATAAGAAACTTATTATAAGAAACTGTGTAAATTAGTCTTAAATTGATAACTGCTTCTTAGAAACTTGTAGAACTAAAAACCAGATAATAAGTATCAAAAGCACGCATTTAGTGTTGATTTGCATCAAAAGGCACAATTTTCCTCGATAACTGAACGACATGTTGAAAGAATTACCCCCCTTGCCAAATATCTGACTTTCATTTATTTTAATATTTTTAAGATTCCTTTCAAACCTGGAAATTTTAATGAAGACATTATGAAGAGATTTATTAAAAGGGAGTATTTTCATGATAAAATGGATATTTTATTTCTATTTGTAAAAAATATTATAAATCTTGCTTTTTATTCATACCAATCACAACAAGTATTTTTTATATAAAAAGGAGTTATCTCCTCTTACCAAAGGTCTACTACCTTAATCAAGAGTTGATTGACAAAGAATACCCAAAGGCAGATTCATATTTATACAATATGTATTGTTTAAATGAAATTGTTCAGTTCATCTTTCAACAAAGTAGATATTTGGGCCATTAGGTAATAATACTCGGGGGTTTTCCATTGCTTGGTTTTAACATGTACTTGTATAGACTTTGTCCTTACAATGTTAATATGAGATATAGAAGTAAATGCAAACGTTTTAATAATTGTAATGATTACTTCTCTTTTTTGTGCCTTGCTGCTGATTAAATATTTTGTTAACTAATATATTCAACTTTTACCAATATACGTGTCCTTTGCAAATTGAAATGATTCTTTATCTTTTTGTGTGTTTTTGTGCTAATAAAATGTTATCAAGTGATTAGTAAACAAAACATATTATAACTTTCAGGAATGCAGTTAATATACCTGTCCTCTGCAAATTATGACTACAGTCAATAGTCTTTTCTGTGCCACATACTATTTCAATATTTCCATGCAATACACCTGTTGGCCAGTTTGGCTTGTTTATGCCTCCATTCGCCCAATCGTTAGAGTAGTTGAAATATCTATTGATGCCTTTTATGTCCTGCTCTAAACTGTCAACAGACCTTGCAAAGTAAAATCAACATTTATGGATTTCAATATCAACTGTTATGCATTATGGTTGACAGATGAGAAGCTAATTTACTGTCATCTAATAATGAAAAAAATATATCAAACTGATGAATGGCATCACCGGGAATATATAAGCCTTCAAAAACAACAATTTTGATTTGGCTGCACCTTGAATCTAATTTGATACAAAGGGACAAGTGAGTTTATGTTTGTATGCGGTGCCGACAGAGTCTTGATCAGGATTCAACATATTGCTTGAAGTTCGTTCAAATGATGAATAGACATGTATACATTGCCAATTTGGTTCCAAGAAAAATCACCACTTCTGACTGTTCGTGGTGAATCAAGGATAAGTCACCATCTTTGATCCTATGTTGTCATCTGAAGGATTATTCAAAATCCACTTTATCAAATTAATATACTATTAGCCGTGTCTGCACAAACTTTTCGAAAAGGTCATTATAGTTCGTGATATTTAGTGGATATTGAAAATTTATGATAGACAAAAACAGGTGTATTTATTTTCATTCAAAAATGGTTTTAACTATATATACATTAAATTTAATATTCTACATAAATTAAATTAGAATCTCATGATCACATGCTGATTTCACTAATTTGTATTTTAAATGCACAGCATATATGCAAAAAGAGGAGCAATAATGATTTTGTTTTGCATTGAAGATTGAATGGAAAAAATACGTTCATGAAGTCATCAATTCTGGTTTAAGAAAGTTATCATGTTGTTAAATATAATGTGATTTTCTAACATTTCAGGGAACAAAATGAAAGAGCAAAAAGAGAATATCTTTAATATTTTCTGAACAACAATTTAAACAAACCAAATAAGATTTTAAAAACAAAAAGATAAATAATGGGATAGAATCCAACTAGAAATTTGTGTACCACAATGAAATATGTAAGAACATGAGATAGAATGACATAAATCTAATGGCCTGTATAATAATTTCCTTCACTGAAACCCTTATAGCAGCACTTACTGGTTAAATGAAGGTAAGAATGCGGAAATTCTGTCAAAAATGGTATGCCGAGGGGATAGGAGTGCTCAATAAAGTAAATCACTATACAAGATGAATATCTTTTCTTTTTACTATACCTCATTTTAGAAATTACCAATTTCTCAGCATGAGACATGATTAAAAGTGCACATAAGAAAATATAATTCATACGTACAGTACAGGTAATATGTACTAGAGATGTCAATTACAAACAAAAGATAATAGTAAACAAATACAAAGGCCGAAAACTACAATCACATACCACTACTCACAAGCGAACTGAACTAGATATACACAGATGAAAGACAAGAGAAAAACGTAAATAACGATAGGAACTCGGGATAGCGGTACTTGGTACCGGCACAAGCAAAAGCCAACCGAAGGGTTGAACCGGTTTATGGGTACCCAAACCTACCCTTTCTCTATCCTGTTTCCCTAGAGTAAAATAAACATACGAATAAAACCCAAGTAGGTAGGCTACTAACTGTAGACTATCTAGGAAAAGAGAAAGATGGGTCAAAGAGTGATCGCCGCTAATTTGTCGGCTAGCTCAAGGAGTCACGTTTGCTGGTTAAACACCAAGGGTTCGTTAAATAGCTGTCATGAATTTCAGTAGACATCGGCAGTATCAGTGAGAGGCCAGTATATGTGTAAAATCTTCAGGCCATTGGATTCCGAAGCCAGTTTGACGGATTAATGTAGAATTTCCCGTCGACGTCCACTATTACGTAAAGAATGTAATTTCTTTATTTTTCTGGCATTTTTAACAACATCTCCATAAAATCGATGATGAGAAATGCCCTTTCTAATAAGCTGTTTGCGAGTCATGTCATATTTAGATATCTAATGTTTATATCTTCTGTAAAACTTCTCAAAGGTATTTAATAATTTATGAAATAGGTAACCTTGTTGTAAAAAATTGAATGTGAGAATAAGGTTACGTTCATTAAAAACAAACTCGAGCGTATTGTACAAGTTGAGATATGCACACCCAGTAGGATGGAGCTAGAAGAACGTCGCCGTCGTGAAAAATGAAATTAGTAATAGTTAAATCCTTTCTCTCATGAAATTTGGTTTTTATTTTACCAGAGTCAACTATCATACTTAGATCCAGAAAAGGGCAGTACTTAGAATCATTGTTTGCTGTTCTTGTGGGTAAATGATGTCGACATGATCTAAAAACTTGGGATTGTCAATAGTAAGGATATCGTCATATGACCTGATATTATCATTGAAAATTTAAATAAGTTTATCACTGTTCGGTAGAGTTCTATTTTATAGTTTTTTTTTCATGAAGTCCCCTTGGTATCGGCATATGAGATCCCTTTTGTATTTATAAAAGAATAAGCATTTTATATTCATGTAAAATTTTCGATGTATCTAAAAAAAAGTCTAATCCTTGCATTTGGAGTTTGCACAAATTCCTATCGTGGCCTTGACTCAATAATAATAATAAAGTCAGGGCACTGTTAAGATAAAAAAAAATAACTGAAAATTATGAAACGAATACGACAAAAAATACAGCACTTAATGCTTTCTCGAGAATATTACGTAGACACACAACAGCAGATTTTTGGATAATACTTACGAAGTGTTACACGACACATTTATCAGGATTATGTGATGAATGTGGTTTCCGAAGTTTTCTGTGCCATCATGCCATTTGCAAAAGTTCCATTCAGACCGTTCATAGGACAACGCATTACAATTTTTGAACATTTTCAACATAGTCCTTGTTGCATCTTTTGAATAGTTCTTGTTAATGTTGCTGTGTTGAGTTGTGTCCAATGTAATATCAGCTTTCAAACCAATGGTGATTGCATCACAGCTGAACGTCCGAAACAATACCCCTAAGTGATGAAAAAGGAAAATCAAAGTGATATGAATTTTAACCTAAATGTTCATATACTATTAAATGCATTTTCAACGTTTTGACTTGGTGAGAAAAAACGAAAAATTAAAAGAGTAGTTCCATTGTTAATGTTTTTAATTGGAGCTGAAAATAATTTACAGACGGGAAAAAAAGTGGAAAATATTTCTGAAAGGATTTGCTTGAAAAATTATCAGAATGCTACTCTTCATTATAAATGAAAAAGTTTGTTATGAAATTATAAAAATAAAGGAACAGATGTAATGTTATGTGTAAATCTAATAGAATACATTACTTACCCCAAATTAAACAACAGAATCTCTTTATTGTGTTTTGTCAAAAGAAAATAATATATCAGTGCAGTAGATGGATTTAAAGGAGTAGGAATGTCAACTTGCTTCAGTGCGAGATGTATGATCATATTAAATATTCATTGAAGATGTCATGGATTAACAAATTACCTTACCCTTTCAATTTTCCCCTGAAAAAATAATAAGGTGAAAAGGCATTTTTGTTCAATAAAAATAAACCCCGGAGAGTTGTATACTATTTAGAAAGGCATCCTGTTAAATTTGTTAAAACTAAAGTAAATATAACTCATATAGAATCAAATTACTTGGGCCAACCCATATTTCGAGATGAAAGGGATTGAAAATTTAGCGGGAAACTGAATTCCTCTGATTTTTCATAGGATTAACATTAGAAAGGTTTGACACTAAATAAATGCGATAGAATATATAACTGTACAGAATGCTCATAAAGATCTTTAAAATGAAATGATGGGGGGAAAATAAGAGGGTACATGGGGAAAAACTATACTGCTTTTAAATGGATAAAACCAGAACGCTCTGAAAAAATCTCACAAAATTCTAAAAAAATGATGAACGAAACTCCTTAAAAGTTTTTTTAAAATAGATATCAGTCCCTTTTGGAACAAAAAATGATCTGTGATTCCGGATTCGTCCTTTGCTTATTATTTTTTCGCAGTCTACGACCTTTCAGTATCGGTTGCTGTTGAGATGCTACGTAATACGATAACAATGGAATTAGGGGTTTGGCACGCTATAAACCGGTTTAAACCACCATTTGGCATTATAGTTTGTTATTCTGACCATTCTGTTTTATATAGTGCCCACGTCTCATCATTTTATTATGCCAAGTTTTCTTGCAATTGATTCCAAGAGGGCCCTGTGGTTGATATTCATATTTTGTGATTGTGTTCTATCAGTCTTTTTTTTCTGGAGCAACTGAGGACAGCAGTTGTAAGAACACTTAAAATAATTTGTTGACAAGCCAGCATCCATAAGTAAATAACAGCATGGATTTAGTGTTGTTCGACATTAAACAATGAAATCCGCTCAAACTGGTGCTACTCGCCGCCTTCAACTTACTCTGAGGTATAAACAAAAGCTCATCCTTGACTGCCTCGTAATGACAACTTCGTTTTACCATGTACATTTTTACACCATATCCTTTCATTGTTAATGAGTGCTATTCTTAATCCGAGTATAAACAAATTTGTTTACAGAAATATCTAAAAACGTAGAGCGAGAGAATCTTCCTCATCCGAGTACAAAAAGTTTATTTGCACAAATATCAAGATACGTTATCAATGCATTTACTTTTACAATATGCATTACTTTTAAAAAATAAAACAAAACAGGATATGTGAAAATGTTAACCTACCTTTTTATTGGTGAATTCTGAAGTTATTGTATTTTATTCTCCAACGCTTTGTTTGTTAATGACTAACTGTTTCAGATTCCTTATCATTCGGAGCCTGGCAAAAAAGCTGATATAAGACAATAATAACATATTAACAACAAAAGGACCCTCATCAAGTAAACTGCAAGATTGCTTTTCATAATAAAGTCATAAGAATTTGGCACTATAAATAGGTGGTCAGATTACCATCCGGAAATTACCAAAAATAAAATGCAAAAATTTGAAAGTGCGATAGTGTATTCATGCAGAGTCTTCAACAAACATTAAATCAGTTCATTTGCATAAATATATATTACCGTGATTTCAAATTTGATGAAAGTTTTAATTGTGATGTAAATTTGAGAAATTCCTGCGACTCTGTCACATTTTCAATTAGAACCCCAATTTCGCACATACAGGAGTATCAATAGAGTATGAAAACAAAGATTTTTACGTTGCCAAAACTGTATTATATTAAATCAAGTGGATAATCAGAACCCATTGATGATTTGTTCTCTATCAGCTTTTACATATATTATGGCATGTGAACTTCCAATGGTATGAATTGATCTGCACTGAAGAGACATAAGTTGTCGAAATGCGCATATGCAGAAAGTAACAGTAACTTCGGTATTTTGTTATCAATTCACGTATTTGTATGGCACGCGAAAGTTACAAAAATGCGGTATACCTAGTATTTCGAACGAAAACTAGGGGTTTTCGTGCGAAATACCAGGTATACCGCACGTAAACTAGGGGTTTCCGATCGGTATATATAGTATTTCGCCGAAAATACATAGTTTCCGATCGAAATTGTACGGAAACTAGGGGTTTCCGACGAAAACGGAATCCTAGACATATCGGTACCTGGATTTTTCGGGACCTGGACATTTCGGTACTCGGTACTGGACATTTCGGGACTTGTGTTGGACAATTCGGTACTGACAAAAATTTTCATTAGCATTGATGTTTAATGTTGTTTTCATGAACCACCATGTCATCTGTACTTTGGGCAGTTTAAGAGAAAATGTTCAGGTATACGGTGATTTAAATACGTGCTTATACTGTTTTTAAATGTGTGAATACTTTTTAGAAAAAAACTAAGAACATCAATTAATTGATAATTAAATTGTTTTGATGAAAAAAAAAATCCGATTTGTCCAAAACCGAGTACCGATTTATCCAGTGCCGAGTACCGAAATGTCTAATTAGGCGAGTACCGAAATGCCCAGGTACCGATTTGTCTTGATATCCGAAAACCAATAGTTTCCCATCGGTATAGGAAATTCGAGTTTAAACCAAAAACGCTATTCATAGTTTTAGCCAATGAGAAACGTGAAACGGAAATCGCTATTTGATATTTAACGTTCGTCCAATCAGAAACGGAAACCGGTATTCAGAGTTTAATTGAACCAATCAAAATCGTTTATTCTATTCATCGCTTATAATTCTCTCTTTTTTTAATTCAAAATTCGTAATTTTATTTATTATATGTATTTCGATATTATAAGTTAATAATCAAATAGATATGTGCCTGTCACACTTATGGCGTGTGAATGGATATCAGACTCGCGGGTCATGGGAGGGGTAACAAGACGTTCCGGCCCTACAACCAATCCGTCCTTGTCAATCCGGCCCTATGTTAAAAGACAATCCGGCCCTACAATAAGCTGTTGTTATTTTACGTTTTGTGTTTCTTTTATTTATTATTTTCATTTTTAGGCTGTTTATCATTTTTACACATTATAATCGTTTTAATTATCGGTTGCACTGTATTGCAGTATTTTCACAGTAACTACTCCTTCAGCGGAAAAATACATCGATGTTGTTTTAGGGTGTCTGTGTATTTTCTTTGATTATCGTAATTGGTCTTGATTAGGTTTGAGTTATTAAAAATTGAAAAATTGAAAAAACAAAAAGTTCTTGTGCAACACGATATACTAAGATGAGTACACAAAGAAAGTGCAAGAGTGTACATATACCGGTACAAAATACTCAATATAACGGTCTATCTTAGGAACCCAACGGGGTTAGAATTAGAGAAATGAATATCAAGATTGCCTTCCCATCGAGGGATTTGGCTGTTCTTCGAATGCACAGTTATTACAGACAGATTACACTGCCCACGCCATCTCTGTGGGAGACCAAAGGGATGTAAAATAGGGTGAACCACAAATTTATTTTGACACGTAATGTGACACTTAAGTATATTAATTAACCGAAATTTTAACCAGTCTCCGCTGGTCTAGTGGTAACGTATCAGACTTTTGAACCCTTAAAACCTTGACAGAAGGGGTTCGAATCCCACTGGAATCAACAAATATTTAATATTAAAAGACTTAGACTTTGGATTTGGATTGATAAAAAAGATAGAAAAATACATCACAGGCAGATGATTCAAGCCAAATGATTAATTTCATTTTTTTTTTAAAGAAATGTTGTTCCAATGAAGTACCCAAAATTGCAGTTAATTTATCTTCTGCATATGGCCATTTCGACAACAAATCTCATCAGTGCAGATTATATCAAAACAATTGGAAAACCGAATAAAAATGAAAAATTTCTAAGTGTCATTTTCCAAAGATTGAAATAGCCCACATTTTGATGGGGCGCTCAGCATAGATCGGTCCATATCATACCATAAAAACGAAGCACAAATAAGATGTTGGGATTTTCATCGGTACTCACTCTAATTCTTATTCAAGTTAAAGCAAAACAAGTACCATGGATTCTCTTAAATAAATTGAATGGGAATGCAAACTGTTAATTAAATGAATAAGCTGTCTATAAATTCAGTCAACGTGGAAACTTGTTCATCTCCCCGGATTTGCGAATATTTACGCTAATGCAGGGCCTAAAATTAAAATAATTAATGGTTAAAAATTAATTGTTAAACTTGTTTAATAATAAAATAATACAATGTTATTATTTGTCGCAAGAAAAACTTCAAATGCCAATTTTATACCTTTGCGCTTAAATTATATGTGTTCTGATATTTGCCGTGTCGCTGGACTCTGATCTATTTAATCTACACGTGCTTTGTTCATTCGATATTTGTCTGGATCTGCTTATATAGTTAGATACTACTTCATTCCTGCCAGAGACATATAATTATATGTCTCTGTTCCTATATTATGCAGTAGTCCGGGATGCGGCTATTTCCATTTTACTGCGTCAATTTAAGACTGATCAATGAATAATATGTCAAAACAAAACAACGATATATAGTATTCATTACGAATACAGGGACGGATAAACCAAGACCGGATTGTCATATGGCCGGACTGTTGTAAGGCCGGATGATCTCGAAATCCATGGGAGGATTCGATCTCGACCCGTTGTCTATATTCACCTTAACCAGTTAAACGTTGTGAATATCGCTGTTTTAGACTTAGCTTAAAAAAATATTCAATTTCAGAAATATCTGGAGGAAGGATTTTTATTTTCATATAACTTGACGTGTAGTCTGTTTAAAGTTAAGTTTGAGAACTAAAGCAAAAACTTCATGAATTTTTGCGTTAAAAAGGTATGAAAAGTAAAATTTTTAGTCTGCGGTTTGAACTAACTCTTTAAAAATGACAAAAATAGTGAAGTTTTTTGAAAATTTACTTCATTACATCCTGCGAAGGAGTTTGATATGTTGGGAAATAAAAAAAAACTCATCAAATTTAGCATAGAATAGGTAATCATCGGTTTAAACTCAGTCTTCAAAAATGACAAAAACAATTCAGTGTTTTGAAAATTTTACATCATAATATCCTTTCGAAGGAGTTTTATAATTCGCGAAGCAAAAACTTTATGAATTTTAGCATTAAAAAGGCATGAAAAGTAAAATTTCATTACCAAGAAAAATGGAATACTCGACCATCTCAAATTAAATATTTCATATTAGTACGAATTTGTGTTGGTTTGAGGAAATTTGTACATGTCTGAATATTTTTGTTTGAATTTGAAAAAAAAATTAATGGGCCTAACCAAACGAAATGAGTTCTTTGGCTTTAACACTTGCTTGGATTTTTGTAGTACCGTGACATTTTTACTATTCATCGTCGAAACCAAAACCGAAACCATATTATACAGAATTATTTTTTTTTCTCTTTATTCCATATTTAATCAATGTCTGATTCAAAATAAATATGTAATCACTCTACAATTCGGTTTCATTTTTTTTCTTTTTGGGTGTAATCATAAACAACAACAAAAATTACCTAATTTGATCTTTGCAAATGCTTTTTATTATCTCGAAGCCATGAAATGACTGGAGAGATATTGGTATGGCAAGAAAAAAATCACGTGGCCCGCATGAGGCTTCAAGCCTATTAACAGCTCTAAAAGATGATCTTCGTGCTTACGATAAAATATAGTGCGCAAGTTTTTTTCAAAATCGTATACATTTAGTATTTAAGTTATAATTTTTCCTTTTCTTGAGTTGAATACAGTGTTGTTTTAATAAATTGAAAACAATATGCATGTTTATCAAATTACTCGTTTTTTTATATTGCGTCTCGGATCAACGAACTTGTCGCGCAGTAATTTGGGAGATGAAAATAACATTTGTTTACCTGTGACAGTGTACTGCATATATTCATAGCAATGAAATCAACTTGCGAAATCACACAATCCGATTATTTTCACGTATTACGGAATAACTTAATACATGCAAACGTATGCAGCAGTTCTTTAGATGACTCATGTAGATTTTCAGGGCTTCGAGATTCAGCTCCATCGGAGCTTTGATTTTTATATTTATATTATTTTATAAACAACATAAAACAAAGCAAAAACACCCAAAGTCCCTATTGTGCTAGATCTAAACAGATACACACAATGTATCGATGCCTTAGTTCAAAAATAAAAATTTTTGCTATAAAAGATCATGAACAGACAACAACAAAATTTTTTTCACATCACTTTAATTGAGGTCACGCCTTCAGTCTCCGACATGTAGTTTACTGATTAAATTAAGTTTTGTAGTATAGTTTTTTGTAAATAGTTTATTTTTGTATTATATTCTATGTTGTTTTGAGAAAGACTCGGATAGAGTTGAAATATAAACAGTATTTATACTCGTGCTATTCACATTGTTCAAACTGAAAGTGTATTATTTTATATAAATACTTGTTTTGTCATGTATTTGAAGAGACTTAACCTTTTATATGCACTAACTCCATATCCGTTCATTGTTTATTCTCGATGTAACTTGTTTAAGTTGAAGGCATCTTAATGAGGAATAACACCGTACAATTTGGTGTAATGCATTGTACTTCAAAAGAATTTTTCATTATTAATCTTCAAGTCTGGCTTTCTGCGTATCGGTATTTCTGTTAATCTGAATATTTCGCATTCTCTGCTTGCATTTTTTCAATATTAAACGTGGGTGAAAGGCCAAAAGAGTAAAAAAAAAAATGAATATACAGTTTTGATACATAACTTCTTTTGTCAGTTGGTTATGAGTCTGGAGCTGGCATGTCAGTTAACTGCTAGTAGTCTCTTGTGATTTCATGTTTATGTCCGTATATTTAGTTCTTTCATTTCCATTTTTAATAATTGACTCAGTCCTGCTGCCAACTTAATTTTACTGTTGTTACGATTGTTTTTTGATTCATCACATTGGCTGTAGGGGGAGGGTTGGGCCCAATAAAACTAGTTTAACACCGCCGCAACAGGTTTGCGCCCGTCCTAAGTCAGGAAATTTATTAAGCCTTTGTGTGTCTTGTCTGTTTTCTAGTTAGTTTACTTTATGTCTATATGAGTCTAGGATGATGTTTATTTCGCTGAACTTGATTACTCTTTATTCAGGGGCCGACTACGACCTACCGTTGGGTGTGGGGTTTTCTCACCGTTCATTGAAGATCTTATGGTGGCTTTGAGTTGTTATTACTCCCATCTGGGTCGTTGTCTCTTTGACACATTCCCCGTTTCCCTTCTTTTTTCTATTGATATTTGTATTTTAATGTTAGAAGTTAGCAATCGTATACAGTGGTGTTTTTGACCATTTTTGGGTCCAAACGATCAGCAGATTTGCGGGACATTTCGCATTCATCCCCAGCAATGTACAACAAGATTTGACAGTACGAGTTATCTCGCATGATCAGTCGTCTATATCGATTTTCAAACCACAAAATCGGCTAATGTGACCACATGTAGTGACAAATAAACAAATTTTATCAGCTACTAATTAAGACCGCGGGTGACAAGAACATCCATAGTAAAGATACGATGTAAACGTTTTAATTTTTAGCTAGCTGAGAGTACCGAGAACCAAAACCAATTTTCTATTGAGGCGCTGTTTCAAACTTTTGCCGTTCTCGAGGTCATGGAGGTGCTTCGTAACGAATTTTGCAAGATTTTTTGCAAAAGGCAAATCCATTTATGACAATGCAATAGTTTAAAAAATGTATTAGACATACTACAAATCTATTCAGGTGAAACAGTTTTGATAGAATTTGGGTGCATTTCCAAAATTGATCCGCTGAAGGGACAAAATGCGGTGGAAAGTGGCAATGTAAACGAGTATATGAATTAACCAGGTTGATGTAGCGATCGTAGTGAGTGGAATATAACGACTAGATTATTCGGGTTAAGGATTAAGTAGTTTATTATTTCATTCCACAACAGTTTATAGGGAATGGAAGACTCAGAAACATCAAATTTAATGTAAAATAAACACGGATATGTAGAAGGAGAGAATCGGATACGGAGAGGGCTTGAATTATTCGAGTTACTTAATCCTATATTTTTGCATCTTTAGCACGTTAAATATTGTCAAATGCAATATAATATAAAGAACTCATTGTCACCAAAATCAACACTTTACTGATCACATGCACTGCATGAAAATGTCAATTTACAAACATTTATTTACATGTTTAAAGATGAGTTAAATATAATGATCCGTCTGCCAGATATCTTTGCTAAGGTATGTAAAGACAACTAAATGTCAGTATACTTTACGCAGATGTGCATATGTTTCAAAGATTAAGCTAATGCTAGAGTAATATTTCCATACGTTTCCAATATGAACAAAATAATGTAAAATTAACTGCAATATTTCCGAAATTTTCCATATACATTAAATCATATGTAAATGTTGCTCTTTCCCCACATATTTGCGATATGTGGGGATCGAATAGAGGCCGCAATTTATCATACATTTCTATACCTATTTAAATTAAAGCAAATTCTACATTTGTGTTTACTTATATTTATATATAAGCCAAAACATTCTTAAATGTAACGGTTATATTTCCAAACATTTATCATCATGTCAAAGTTGACCTAAACATGGTGGTGATATTTATCTACATTTCCAAACACACTAAACCACATGTAAATGTTGCTATTTCCCCCACACATTTGCAGTATGTGGGATCGAATTTATCATACATTTCTATACCAGTTTAAATTGAAGCAAATCTTACATTTGTGTTTACTAATATTTATGTATAGGTCAAAACTTTCTTAAATGTTACAATAAAATTTCATAACATTTATCATCATGTCTAAGTCGACCTATTTTTTTTCATTTCGGTACATGTAAATCTGGGATGAATATTACGTTGCCCTAGTAAATTCGTCAACCGGACAATAGTAAGAAAATTAAGGCGCGCCATAATTAATACTTTTTTTAATTCTATAATTTATATGTTTATGTTTGTTATTATTATTTTCAAAATAACAATCATTTTAAAATTATAACCATCATTGTCTTGATCTACTACATGTACTTGTCATGGAATTTATGTTCTATTTAAAAGAATCTCGACTTTGATTTTTCGGGAAAAAGTTTTTTTTTTCAATCAAAGTTCACCTCAAAATCTTATTTTTTATTTTGAAAATATGTTTGGATTCCCGGGCCATTCTTCTTAACAGTGATAACAAAACAAATATTGTACTTTTAGGAAATAAGATGCTATTGTGGATCAAAAGTGTATAGTTTATATGTTTCGGAGAATATTCTTTATCGGCAATATGTACATTTTCTCTTTGATCTTAATGACTGATATTGTCAGTATCTCCGTAATATCAGGCAATGACGTCATGAAATTGACATCACGACTCTTACGACGATGCCGATAAAAACAATAATGGTAGTTTTGAAGGTCTCGACAGAAAATATCACTAGTATCACAGCTCGTCCCATCGGACTCGCCGCGATACGGTGATATTTCTGTCTCGACCTTCGAAACTACCATTATTCCATATATATACAAACTTCAAGCAAAATGATACTAAATTTTAAATTAAAAGTGATGGATGTGACATGAACTTATTTTGAATTGAAAAACATGTCCAGAAAAAGGAAATATTAAATCATCTGGAAATGACAAAANATAAAAACAATAATGGTAGTTTTGAAGGTCTCGACAGAAAATATCACTAGTATCACAGCTCGTCCCATCGGACTCGCCGCGATACGGTGATATTTCTGTCTCGACCTTCAAAACTACCATTATTCCATATATATACAAACTTCAAGCAAAATGATACTAAATTTTAAATTAAAAGTGATGGATGAGACATGAACTTATTTTGAATTGAAAAACATGTCCAGAAAAAGGAAATATTAAATCATCTGGAAATGACAAAAAAAAAAAAAAAATTTCTTCGTGGAATCGGTGATTGCAATCTTGAATCACAATTACTATATAAATCTGTAATTTCCTTTTTGAGTTGTTGATTAATTGTTGCTTCTTTGGTGTGATTCAATCATTCATAAGAGCCATTACTTGGAAAATTCTTTAAATATTGGACAACAACTTTGAATTTATTTACACCAAACATGGAATAAATAATAAATGTCATTTTAGAGGTGCTTATCCAATGCTCTCACTTTGGTGCTGAGTCGTTGTTCGAAATGGCTACTATTTGGGAAATTGGTTTATTATATGACCTATGATCGGGTAGTAATATGGGCCTAGGGCTCCGGGCTCCAACGTTTTTTGAACGTAGGCTCCGGGCTCCAACCTTTCTTGAACGTGAGGCTCCGTGCTTCAACACAAGGGCTCAAGGCTCCACCACTAAGGCTGTGGCCGCCTCCAATACTAGTGTTCCGGGCTTGACTTAGGGTCTGGGCTTCACTCAAAGGGCTCCGGGCTCAGAAACGGGGTTTTGACTCTAAGCTCATAGACTCTGGTCAAAGCAAATTCAAAGGAAATACCCGCGAACGCATTAAAAATAAAGGTCAAAAATCCAAAAGTTTTTTTTTTAATGAGATCAAAACTATGTTAAGTAAAGTAAGTGAGAACCGAACCGTCAGTCTGAAAAGAACAATCCAAGGACAATGACAAAGTCGGAAAAAGAAAGAAACGAAGACATAACATGAGCACAGCACAGAAAAGAAAATGAAGACACGCACATATACAAAAATGAACAACACGGACCCAATGAAAACCATAGGTGAGATCAGGTGCACCGGTAGAGTAAGCATCTCCTGCTTCTTATAGGACACATTTGATTTCGTTTGTGTCCCTTAAAACATAAATAAAGAAGACAAAAGGGAAAAGATATAGATAGATGTAAAATTAACATTTGTTGTCGCGAACAGCAATGACATCTTTTTTTTTTTTTTCAAAAAGTGCAAATAGGGAACATATGTTGTTTATCGTTATAGTTTGGATTTTTCCTAGTACAGTATATTTCACATGTATGTTATAATTAATTTAATTCAACGCACAGACAAATTAAAACAACTGATAATTATTATCAGGGTTCAATCCTTTTACTGATTGGTAGGAGAACTTACACACTATTGAAAAGTATGGCATCTAACGATAGAAAAAGGCGGAGCAATATTGGTCGAGGCTTTTTGATTGGTTGAGACTACTTAGTCAGATAGCTAACTTGATATTATTTCACTCTTACATTCAGCGGATTAACGTGTTCTTGTTTGTATTGTTATGTTGTTGCCATTATATATTATTTAGACAGAGTGTCAATTCAGAACGGACTTATATTTTTTTTTCAATAATACAATTTTGTTTTATTTTGTTGTTTTATAATTGTTAACACATTTTAAATGTATGTGCAGATTACATTAGTTTTGCTGGCTTTTTTGTTTGTTTTTGTTTTTGTTTTGTTTGTTTTGTTTTTTGTTTTGTTTTTGTTTTGTTTTTGTTTTTTGGTGTTTTTTGTTTTGTTTTGTTAAATGTTTTGAATTTTTGTTTTAATTTATTCTTTTTTATGTCTTTGTTTATTTGGATGTATGATTCTTTCGACCAATAGCTTTAACACAGAATTCAATCACAATCTTTATAATAGATATATACTTTATAATAACACAATGGCAAAATCGTAACGACACAAAGGATATATTTATATAGAAAATATATACGGAATGTTGCATTTCCTTGCAAACAGGATACATGTTGTTATTTGCAAATAAAATAAAGCACCGATAATTTTTGATAGAAATGTAATAGCAAAAAAGTGCACATTACAGAGCCATAATCCAATATTAATTAAACTACATTTACGACACTTTCTGAAGTCATATTTACAGAACTACAGAGGTTTTGCTGCCATAAAGATACACATTTACACGAGTTTACAAAGTTACAAATACAGAATGAAATTAAAGAATTATAATACTGCGTAAGGGTACGCAAAGATTAGCAAATGCCACATTTTCTCTACATTTACAGTACCTCAAAGTTTTACCACTCCAGGATAGACAAGAAAGATTTATATTTGCCTTATTTGCAGTGGTACACAAATGCAAAGAAAGTTAACACTTTGCCCACTATTTCAAACGTTAATATATACAATGAATATAATTATTTCAGCAAGTATTTGTCATTTGTTGAAATATTTAAATTCAATAACGTATGCAAATGATTAAGCAAAGGGTTAGAAACATGGATCTTTACGATCGCGACAAATATTTTTGTTTGCTTTATAATTATATACCACAAAAATATCTTTATTTATGAACATTTATGACACGCGGAAATATTACAGGCATATAAAGGTTTACTATCCTATCTAAATAATAATATTTGTGAAATATTTAAGGGATGAAGATATATAAAGAAAGATCGTCTTTTCCTTATATTTACGATACTGTATAAATGTCATGGATTCTGCGGCCTCTATTCGAGCCCCAATGTGCGTAAAGGTGTTATAAATCTAACATTTACTGTAGAGCAAAGGTTGCCTAAATTTTTGTAAACATATGTAAATGATACGAAAGTTCGGCCTTTGAAGGCATTTCCATTACATTTGCATACCTTTGTAAATCGACGTTTTCATCCAGTGATGGTTTGTTGACAGTAATGGCAGCTGATAAAAATATTCGTGTTCTGACATCAAAATAGCATTTTTAGGAGGAAAGACCCATTCTTTTTATAACTGTAAGGCACTTTGCAATTCAAACCAACATATTTAATAAGATCAACATTGTTAAGAACAGTCTGTATGGTTTGAACAGGGACTAACAATCGATCTTCAGGGAACTTGGCTAATTCCTCAAGTCGTATAGGGTTGTATAATCCGCAGCCCCAAACCCCTGAACCTTTTAGTGCAGATAAAATCCAAACATTTGGAAATCCATATACCGAAACATGTGTTAAAATCTAAAAATTACAAAACAATTCAGTTTTTAAAAATTTCATTTCATCATATCCTTTTGAGTCAATTTTTTATGTTACGATATACAAGTTTCATGACTTTTTAAATAAGTATTCAAACAAAGATTTAAGATTACTGTTTAACATCAATTTTTGAATATGAACAAAAAAATTAAGTCTTTTGAAAAGTTTATTTCATATATTTCTAAAAAAGAGCTTATATGTTGCGATATACAAATTTCATCGCTTTTATTATACAAAAAGTTATAAAAGTAAGATTTTTGATGTATTGTTAGAACTCAGTATTTAAAAATTACTGAAACAATTATGTCTTTTGAATGTTTTTTCGTATATCCTTTAAAAATAGTTTTTATATGTTGCGATAAACAAATTTCAGCAATTTTAGCATAAACAAGGTATCAATAGTAAGATTTTAAATATTTGCTTCAAACTCAATGTTTGAATACGACAGATCAATTTGGTTTTTGAAAATATTATTTCCTGATATCCTCGAGATGGAGTTTTAAATGTTGCGATTAAACAATTTTCATGAATTCTAACATAAATAAACCACGATCTTAGAGTCTTGCTTATGCTAAAATTAATGCAATATCGAAATATATAAATAAATTGAGTTTAAACCAAGGACTTCAAATTTTACTTTTTATACTTTATAATGCAAACTTATCTTTCTTAAACTATAGACTTAAAAATATTACTTTTTATGCCTTTGTCATTCTACAATTCAAGAAATTTCTATATTGCAAAATTTTCAAATTTGTTTTCATCATTTCTAAGGATTGGACGTATGGTGTAAACTAAAGTTTTTCTTCTAGACCTTCTTTATGCTTTAGTTCGTAAAATTCGTTTATCGCATCATATAGGACATCTGCAAAAGGATATGATGAAACAAAATTTCACACACACACACACACACACACACACACACACACACACACACACACACAGAGGGTAAGATGAAATAAAATTTTTAAAAATCCGATTCAATTCATGCAAAAACCTTAGTTGCCGTTTACTGCTGATTTCGTCCGACGACCCTACTTTAGGTTTTAATTCGATCGAACATTGCATTTCAGGTGCGAAATGCCAGGTATTTCGCATAAAATATTTTTGTTTGAGCGGAAACTCCAGATGTCGGGCGAAATACCTGAGATTTCGCATGAAACCTTAGTTTTTGTTTGCGATACATTGTTTTCATAAACATTACATGCAACATTAAATTCGCCGCAAAGTCAAGATTTGAAATATCCTCAAGAAAACAGAAGGAAAACCAATCAGAATTCAATAAATAATAAATATTCTACGATCAAACACCCAGTGAAACACCTTTTTGGTCCCTTTTCTGAAAAGGGTTTGGCCAGGATCCCAAAATCATCCCTCCAGATGTTTTTCGTTCGACATCACCATCTTGTGGATCGCTATGGGATAGCTGTTTCCCAGATGACAACAGATCTTTCCCTTTAAAGTTTAGTTGTGGTTTCCTCTACCGGATTAGACATGTTCAACACGGCGGGTGTCTTATAAGAAGCAGAACATGCTTACTCTACCGGTGCCCCTGATCTCACCTATCGTTTTTTTGTTGGGTCCGTGTTGTTCATCTTTGTGCGTGTGTGTGTCTTCATTTTTCTTCCTTGTGCCGTACCCATGTTGTATCTCTGTTTTTGTTGTGGTTCCGATGTTGCAATTGTCTTTGGATTATTCGTTTTGGATTGACGGTTCGGTTCTCATTCACTTTAAAAAAGTCCATTGTAGAGAGTTCAAAAATACAACTTTCAAAAAGTTAAACAATGTTATAACGTTCCGAACATAATTCATTCTGTTTATGCTGGTTTCGGATGAATAGTTAAAATGTTTATTTCTACTCTTTAGCTATATCGTTTTCATTTCAAAGTTTACATCGAATACAACCATGCATGTTCCTTTTTTTGGTATAATTAAAGAATATATGTACTGAAGGCGCTGGGGGTCTTATAATTAATGAATAATATCAATTTTGCAAACATAACCATAAAGATATATAGTTTGTTCCACCTCGAACAAGGGAATCCATTGTTTTCGCGGTGCAAGATTTTTCTGTCTTACACAGGGGGGTGTAAGGCAAGCTACACGCATTTATTCCCGCCAATATCTTATAATTACGATATACTCGGTTTAGGTTACATGAATCGAAAAGTATATCATTTAATACAATTATATAGAATATATATTCCCTTCGAACGACTAAAAGTGAACTAAAACACGCCATAGATACGTAAATCTTTGACACTGAAATAACCCCGAACTCGGACTCGTGCTCCATGCTCTATGACGTCGTGAAAATGGAAGTAATTCACTTATGTCAACAATGGCGTTTCGACGTTGATTTGTTTGAGTTTTTGGATGCTGAGGGGGAGAAAAATTATCAAACACCAGTGAGAGGGTCAGACAAAAAAACTCAGACACCATCGGGTAACATTTCTAGCGTCTCGGACTCAGCAAGCTTCGTTCGAGTACTTGAAATCTCACCCTTGGGTGTCTGAGATTTTTCTGTCTGACCCTCGCTCTGGTGTTAGATTCTTATAATCTGTCGCAATAGAAAGGGCGAGATCAAACCCAAAGGCTAAGCATCATGTCCATCCCGAGGATTGCCAAGGGATGGACAAAAGATATCTTAGCCTCAGAGTTTGGGATCAGCATTTTCACGCGGGTTTGATACTTATTCTCGCTTTAACGTTCTGAAATAACTCGAGAAACTATGTTCAGCTTTGATTTTCACTTAAAAATATCACAAACGTTCCCGGGAAAAATATGATACTACATTTCTCGCAGTTCATGATAAATTTCGGGTTAAAAGGTACATGTTCAATCTTTTTATAAACAGTCAGAATTATTTAATTAGACAGCAAATAAAACTGGATAAATCGCTTGAAAATTCGAAGCAATGCAGACATCACGTGCTTATGATTGAAGTGAGAACCCCCTCCCCCCTCAAAAGGGTGAAAAAATATGAATCTAACACGGGTGGGTGTGCGATACAAGGAAATCTCGCACAACCAAGGGCAAGATCAAGATTGTCTCTGACGAGGTCTCGCCGAGTCAGTCACTACCTAATCTTGCTCGAGGGTGTGTGAGATTTACCGTGTCTCACACACATATCCGTGTTTGATTTGTTTTCCCACCCCGCCATGCTGCCAACACGAACGGGAAGTTGCTCATTTTGCCATTGGTCATCATGATGTTTCGTACTATCAAGCATAACGTTGGCTTTTTTAACACTAACTAATTCGAAACACAATACATTACACAATTATTTACTTGGCTCACTCTGGCTTTTCATTTGTGCTTACTTATACACTGAAATCGTTCATCTGAAATTTGACCTTGCTGACTTTTGCTTACTTACGGGAGTTACGTCCCCTTTTTATGACGTCATAAGATTCGAGTGCAGCGTTTTTGAATGTTGAGTATTACGTTATTTGCAGAATTATCTGGCACACATAATAGGTGTCAATAGTTAAAGACACAGTTTTATAACTCGGCGTTGTTTGAAAATGTGCTTATCTAAAACGAAAAAAAAAACAAGAAGACAAGTGCAATTTGAATGTCAAGCGGACACAAAAAAAGATCGTGTAGGTGATCTCACCCAGGAGGGTGGGTGAGATGGAAAATGGGTGAGTGAGACGGAAAAATCTCATCTAGGCATTGGCTACATATATAGAAAGCACTACAGGTAGGGTGAGAAAAGCTGTTCTCACCCACCTAGAGAATCACAGTATTTGACACTCGTCACATCTCGGCCGATTCCGTATCTCCGTCTAAGAGGGGTGCTATTACCTTGACATTGCTATAGCAATAACTGGAATTAACCAGATAATTCTGTTGTTGAAATATATAGACAGAACGACATTAAGGTCTGGGTACCCATTAACCGGTTTAACCCTACCGCTGGCTATTGGTACAAAGTCCGCAATACCGAGTACCTATCGCTTCTACGTTTGACTTCTGTCTTTTTATTGGAGTTTTTTCTTGTGCAGTTCCCTGGTGAATCGTGCCACGTGATTGTGATTTTCGGCCAATGAGCATTTTTCCTGTTATTTTTTGTTTTTTTTAATTGAGTCTTGTAAAAACTTTGTCTTGTGTGAAAGGCAAAGTTTCTTAGAAAAGATTTTATGGAAATGAAATGTTCTTCTTGTGAATAATACTGACTCTACTGTAAATTCAGTTTTGTGAATAATACTGATTTTACTGTAAATTCATTTTTGTGAATAATCCTGACTCTAATGTAAATTCAGTTGTGTGGATAATACTTACTTTACTGTAAATTAAGTTTTGTCTAGATGAAAAACAACAATCAAAGCGTTGTTCCATTTGCTTAATTTTAACACGTATTTATAGGGATTTTGTCCCATGTACATTTTCTCCATACCCCTTTATTTGTTTGTGAATAATACTGACTCTACTGTTAATTCAGTTTTGTGAATAATACTGACTCTACTGTAAATTCAGTTTTGTGAATAATACTGACTCTACTGTAAATTCAGTTTCTGTGATATATACCGCAAGATTAGGCTGTGTTTGTGTGTGTGTGTGTGTGTGTGTGTGTGACTAGGAGAAAAGGAGGGAACGGGGGCGTGGGGGTAGTGGTGGTAGGGGGTTGTGAGGGAGGAGTAAGTTACGTACAAAACTTACATTACCCGTGCACTGTAAATGTAATACATGATTGTCCTCAGAACAGAACAGTAATTTTCAACAAACAAACAAACAATCAATATGATAGTATATAAATGAATATTTATTACAAAAATGACGGCGTATTCAATATTTGCGCGGAATGTAATTTTTCCAGTTAGGAAAAAGGAATTTCTACCCGGGATCTTTAATGCAAATGAGACAGCCGGGACTTGTTCGTTGAGTCGAATTAAGTTCCTAAACAGACTCGGGTCTGAGCGTTCGTCACGACTTGTGATCTGTACCTGAAAGTTTACGATGCGGAGTTTTCCCCAGCGACTGGAAGTTAGCCAATGTTACTGCTGTTTATAAAGGAAAGGGTGGAAGTGAGAATGTTTCAAATTATAGACCAATATCTGTAACTAGTTGCTTTGGTAAAATGTTGGAAAAAATAATTTTTAGACATCTTCACAATTACCTTCTCCAAAACCAGATTCTGACTGATAACAAATCTGGGTTTCGTCATAAAGACTCAACAGTCAACCAATTATTAGTTATATATGACGTCATTATGAAAAATTTAGATGCAGGCAAAGATGTAAGGTTCATTTTTTGTGATGTCTCCAAGGCCTTTGACAGGGTATGGCAAAGGGGATTATTATATAAGCTGCAAAAATATGGAATAAATGGAAATTTATTAAACTGGTTCAGAAGTTATCTCTCTGATCGGAGACAACGAGTCTGCATGGACGGAAGTTCTTCTCCCTGGAAAACCATCAATGCTGGAGTTCCACAGGGATCTATACTTGGTCCATATTTGTTTATGTTGTTCGTCAACGACATAGTAGATGTTGTCTCTAATAATATTAAACTTTTTGCTGATGATACATCGCTCTACTGTGTTGTTGACGACCATAATTCAGCCGCTGAGTCTTTGAATGATGACTTGAATGAATTACATACCTGGTCCTCAAATTGGGGTGTTAAATTTAATTCTACTAAGACTAAATCTATGCTATTTACTAGAAAACAAAATGTTGACTGTCCAACATTATATATGGACAACACGCCACCTGAAGAGACTAACACCCATAAACATTTAGGACTGACCTTCAATTCTAGAGGTCTTTGGAGAGATCACATTGATGAAATCTACACCAAAGCCTGTTCACGTCTCAATATATTGATAATGTTGAAATATAATATTGACAGAACGTCCCTAGAAAAACATATATAGGTTTTATTAGACGAATCTTAGAATATGGTAATATTGTTTGGGATAACTGTACCCTGCAGGAATCAAATCTAATTGAGTCAGTTCAATATGAAGCTGCTCGCATTATAACCGGAACGAGAAGGGGAACCTCCAGATCAAAATTGTATAAAGAATTAGGCTGGGACTCATTGGAAGTAAGACGCAAAAATCAAAAGTTGATTCTTGTTTATAAGGCCCTACATGGTGACCTTCCTTCTTATTTTTCTGATCATTTTTCAATCATAATAATAATGATGATTTTCCACTTAGAAACCCTCGTTATTTTAAAATACCATACGCACGCACAGAATCGTATAAAAAAAGTTTTTTTCCAAGTGCATTAGATGCATGGAATTAGTTAGATGTAGATACTCAAAATCTCACATCAATTTCTTTATTTAAAAATAAACTCAACCAAGATCTGAATAAAGCGCCGAAGCATTTTGCCATTGGACCTCGAAGACTAAATATTATTTACTGCAAGCTTCGAAATGAGGTTAGCAATCTAAAACATCATTTATTTCTTTCTCACTTGTCTGAGAGCTCTCTATGTGAGTGTGGTATGGGTATTGAGGATAATTTTCATTACTTCTGGGTCTGTCCTAAATATATTCAACAGCGTGTTCAACTCTCTTTGCAACTCAGAAAATTTGGGAATATATTGGATTTAAATACTCTTCTTGGAAACAATAACGGTGATATATCATCTGATGAAAATACAGAAATTACCATGGCAGTCTTGTCTTATATTGATACTACTAAAAGGTTTAATTAACACAGTGATGATGCATGCACATATGAATAATTAAGTTACATTATTATTTATCAAAGTGTTTGATGTCATCATCCTAACAGCAAGTTTCAAATGTCATTTCTTTTTGTTTTGTTTCTTTATCTTTTTTTCCCTAGTTGTTTATTCTCTATTTTTATTTATCTTTCATCCCATTTTGGATTCATTCTGCCTGATTTATATAAAAAATAAAATAATCATTAAAATTATATTTAAAAAAAA
>MJUU01035229.1:96795-119723 GCA_002080025.1 Modiolus philippinarum
AATGCTGGAGTTCCACAGGGATCTATACTTGGTCCATATTTGTTTATTTTGTTCGTCAACGACATAGTAGATGTTGTCTCTAATAATATTAAACTTTTTGCTGATGATACATCGCTCTACTGTGTTGTTGACGACCTTAATTCAGCCGCTGAGTCTTTGAATGATGACTTGAATGAATTACATACCTGGTCCTCAAATTGGGGTGTTAAATTTAATTCTACTAAGACTAAATCTATGCTATTTACTAGAAAACAAAATGTTGACTGTCCAACATTATATATGGACAACACGCCACTTGAAGAGACTAACACCCATAAACATTTAGGACTGACCTTCAATTCTAAAGGTCTTTGGAGAGATCACATTGATGAAATCTACACCAAAGCCTGTTCACGTCTCAATATATTGATAATGTTGAAATATAATATTGACAGAACGTCCCTAGAAAAATATATATAGGTTTTATTAGACCAATCTTAGAATATGGTAGTATTGTTTGGGATAACTGTACCCAGCAGGAATCAAATCTAATTGAGTCAGTTCAATATGAAGCTGCTCGCATTATAACCGGAACGAGAAGGGGAACCTCCAGATCAAAATTGTATAAAGAATTAGGCTGGGACTCATTGGAAGTAAGACGCAAAAATCAAAAGTTGATTCTTGTTTATAAGGCCCTACATGGTGACCTTCCTTCTTATTTTTCTGATCATTTTTCAATCATGTTAATAATAATGATGATTTTCCACTTAGAAACCCTCGTTATTTTAAAATACCATACGCACGCACAGAATCGTATAAAAAAAGTTTTTTTCCAAGTGCATTAGATGCATGGAATCAGTTAGATGTAGATACTCAAAATCTCACATCAATTTCTTTATTTAAAAATAAACTCAACCAAGATCTGAATAAAGCGCCGAAGCATTTTGCCATTGGACCTCGAAGACTAAATATTATTTACTGCCAGCTTCGAAATGAGGTTAGCAATCTAAAACATCATTTATTTCTTTCTCACTTGTCTGAGAGCTCTCTATGTGAGTGTGGTATGGGTATTGAGGATAATTTTCATTACTTCTGGGTCTGTCCTAAATATATTCAACAGCGTGTTCAACTCTCTTTGCAACTCAGAAAATTTGGGAATATATTGGATTTAAATACTCTTCTTGGAAACAATAACAGTGATATATCATCTGATGAAAATACAGTAATTACCATGGCAGTCTTGTCTTATATTGATACTACTAAAAGGTTTAATTAACACAGTGATGATGCATGCACATATGAATAATTTAGTTACATTATTATTTATCAAAGTGTTTGATGTCATCATCCCTAACAGCAAGTTTCAAATGTCATTTCTTTTTGTTTTGTTTCTTTATCTTTTTTCCCTAGTTGTTTATTCTCTATTTTTATTTATCTTTCATCCCATTTTGGATTCATTCTGCCTGATTTATATAAAAAATAAAATAATCATTAAAATTATATCTAAAAAAAAATAGTTCAATTATTAAATCATTGAAGGGCTACAAACCATTTTTATTCCTCCATTAAATATCCAAAATATACTTCAAGATATATATAGATACATAAATTCTAAGAAATGTTTCATCTTATACTCTAATAATTTATATTTGTTCGCTGTTATTAGACTTGCAAATATCTGAAAAATATATTTGTGTCAAATGTATCTCCTGTATATTTATATATATATATATGTATATATTGTTGTATGTTCCATCTTGTAGGGAGAGGACATATATAGGCTATGCCTGTTATCCGATCCCATTGAATACATTTATATTCAATAAAATATTTGAAATGAAATGATCTGTACCTTTTTACGCGCAATTCGACACACTGCTTCTTTTACACGCCTGCTTGCAAGAAATGGTTTTTACTGGAGGCGACAATATCACGAAATTATAATTCTAGACGGGCAGGAATCGGCGGAAGGCTGTGAGCGTGTGACGTCAAATTTGCATTAAAAACATGGCAACGGAAGGATTTGTTCATTTATTCAACGCTTCACGAAATTTTGCAGAAAAAAACGCACATTTAATTGATATGATTTTACGAAACCGAATAGACAAAAGTACAAGAGATACGACACTGTTAAAATGAATTCTGTATTGTGTACCGCTGTAGACTGTGTTTTATAATTTAAGGCCCATGATAGACCCGATTTTTTAAACAAAAAATTAAGGTACGCATCCATGGCGTATGGGTTAAGGCATCCGACTGGTGACCAGAGGGTCGCGGATTCGAGTCCCGCCCGACGATCTTATTTTTTTCTTTTTTGTGTCTCGATTTTTTTCAAATAATATAAAATTCTTACAGTTTTAACCAAGGATTTCTCGGTTTAGTAAAGATGCAGATTTTAAGAACATACAAATGCAAACTTTGCTATTGAAATGATCGATTGATTTATGGAGTTTTATATCCAGTAAGCAATACTTCAGCCATATCAGGATGAATACATTTTATTCAATTAATCAATTTATAAAAAAAGAAATAAAGTGGAAGGCACACCCGGGAAAACGATTGCAACTGGAAAAGTTGGTAAATGGGTAGGGGCAGGAAATTTATACGTATACATTTTGTATACAATCCAATTGAGTGTGCATTTTTCATCGAGAAATATAGAACGAGTCTTTATACTGCGGTTCTCCTCACAGTCTGTTTACAATGGTAAGGTTTTCCATATTATGACCGGATTAAACTGCACAGAAAGGACCAGCAGCTCTGTGGACGGAGTTGCTAAAACCATTGTTATCTATTTGTAACATGGATTTGCTTAAAATTGTAACCTATTTAAGGCAAAACAGTACAAATTTAAGAGAGTTTAAGTGCTGCTATGTTCGAACAGACTTGTTTTGTTTGCTAAAAATGAAACCAAAAATATTTTTTGTGCTTTTTTTCTTGAAACCCCTAATGTTCAGTATATATTTTGCTTCACTGTAATTCACAGCCTACTTTTTTCGACAAACTTATTTTGAGACATAATAGTAGAAAAGCAGACACTTAATAAAAATGATAGGTTTCTTAATTTAGAACCCAAACGCTTATCCTGGAATGCGTTGAAATATATTTTGATATGATATCAAGACAAATTTTACGTTGAAATTTCATTAATTCATTAATTCTCGCCACAATATAGCTGAAATATTGCTGAAGTTGGCGTAAAACATCACTTAATCAATCAATCATTAATTCAAATATGCATCTGCTTACATATTGTTGGAATGCAAAATGGATTTTATTTATTAAAACAAAACAGATGTATTGAAGAATTTGCCCCCCAAAAATGCTGAAATTTTGGGATTATAGTTAATTACCACTTAATCGTTTTGCCTAGTCATTTAATTATGATGCTTACTAAATTCAAACCAAAACACATATTTCTAAAATACTGATATACCACATGTACCAGTAGGGGATGAATTTTGTTGCAATAGCTAAAAAAAACAACTACATTTCAAGTGTCATGAAGATACAAAACCTTATCACTAAAATCTTCAGTAACATAATGCTGAAAACGTTTTTCTGTAACTAGAGCTTTTTATTTTATACCCGGTATATTGAATTTAAAATTTAACTATGCTTATCCCCACATTTTGATGATAGAAATATCTTTTGATTATTTTTGTTATTTATTCAAATTAATTTCAAACAATCGAATTATTACTTACAACATAAGTAAACAAATTCAAATTTCAATTTATAGAAATCCATGACTCGCAGTTAGTTATCCATATTATATAATTCGCTACATTATTATGGTTAAAATATGTTTCCAATCTATATAGATCTTTTAGTACGTAGATAATGTCCTATCAACATGTATCTAGTATGGCATTCTGTAATACATCAGGATGAGATCAATACTATATATTGATAAAATTAATTTGACATATTTCCAGTTACTAGGAAGTTTCATATGGCTATCCTATACAGACAAGAAAGTCAAGCGTTAAATATGTAAACCCGCAAATAAAGTAACTTGAACCAAATGATCGCAAACAGACACAGTCTTACCCATAAACCGGTTTTACCCTACCGCTGACTTTTGCTAATGCCGGTACCAAGTCCGGCTGTTCCGAGTTCCTATTGTTGTTTACGTTTCTCTTTGGTCTTATTCGTGTTTTTCCTGTGTAGTTCCTGTGCAGATTGTGGCATGTAATAATAATTTTTAGCCATTGTAGGTGTTCTCTGTTATCCATTTTTTTTACATTTACTTCAACAATGCTTTCAACCCTTCAAAATGTGCTTTGTCCTTAGAATTAAAATTCTAATGCAACGAAAACAATACAATATATTTCGGGACCGACCATTTAACTTGAAAAGGGGGGCTATGTTTTTTTTAAAGAAAATAATCTGAAGCCGATTTTATGTGAAAAAAATATTTTGGCTGTCAAAATGATGAAAAAAAAAAATTCTGACGGAGGCTTTCTGCCCCAAAAATAATGTTAATTTTGAAAAAAAATATTTTGTTGATACACGTGAAAAAAATAAATAAATTGTTTCGCAGCGCGAAAAAAATTTTCTGTCCAGAAAAAAAAACCATAACCCCCCTTCAGGTTAAATGGTCGGTCCTTTACCTGTACTATTTATTGCAATACATGTCCTTGGGAATCTTTGTGATAATGCTGATGTCTACGATGTCTACTAAAATACATGATGATTCTTTGCAAATCCTTTCGGGAAGTTTCTGTTTGGATTTATGCTTCCGTAGTGCGACAGTGTTTTACCAGCAGAATAGATTCCTTGAGCTAGCCGGAAGTTCAGCAATGAGCACTTTTTGACCTATCATGGCTTTCTAAATTACGTTTTGTCTCATTGTATACTTTTCGAAAAAGTGGTTATGGAGTTGGGTTTTATTTTCATGTTTATTATAATATAAGGAACCAAGATAGAGACAAGGAGGTTTAGGTACATTCAAACCGATTTAACCCTACCGCCTTTGCCGATACCAAGTGCGGCTATTCCAAGATCCAATCGTTGTTAAGGCGTGTCCTTTGTCTATTATAGTTCTTGTTTAGTTCCATGGTATTTTGTGACATGTTCTTGGCCATTGTAGGTGTTTCCTATTATTTTTTCTGTTTAAATGAATAGGAAAGGGAAAATTATATCTCTTAATTTTTGTAAATTTTCTGCCAAAACCAGTGCATGGACTGTCTTATACTTATTTGAAGTATGAAGGAGAAGTATTTTATCGTAACTAAACAGAAACACCAAAAGGTGCTCCATTGTTTTGCATCCTATGTACTGTTAACACATTTTGTCTCTCTTTACCGGTTCCTTACTCTATATAACAGTTTCCAATATTACAATTACTTAAAAGCTATTCTAATGTAGTTGATCATTAATCATGCCAGGTGATTGGTTAAGACTGTAAATTTCAAGGTACTATATTTCACAGTTGACATTCCTAAAATTGATCACAAATTCCTACGCGTTTGTTATTAAATACAATAGAGGAAAAACAAGTGATTGTGGGTGCCATACAGACAAATTCTCTTTCACACGAAGCATGATGCAGTCTTTGAATGCACAAATGATCATGCTGATGGACCCCATGCCTTTGTCAAGTAACCGTTTATAGAACTGTTCATGTTACAAATATCATACATGTACTTCCAAATATGACAATTATAAATAAATAAAGTGTTTTTTCCCTTTGACTCACAGCCGGACAACCTGTTCGTTGGCGCCATATTGCCCGAGTTCAACGACATATACTCTTGGCTTTCAAAATGTTCATGTCAAATTCTTGTCGTTTTGATTAACTCTATTAATTAAGATGAAATAATTAGTGGAACTACATTCCCCGTGGAGTTAAATTGCAATTCGTTCATCTGACGTGATTTTATTATTATTAATAATGTAATAAACATTTTAAATGTGTGCGACTACATAATGTGTCGACAGTATTAAAATTGTGACCATCAAATCCCCAGTTCATGACGACAAATCTTCAAATACAATACAGTTTATTTTCCAATCATGCAATAAATTAAATTAGAAAGAAAACGCCCAATGTAATAAATCAATCAACTACAAAAACAAAATAAATACAAATTGTCAAGGTGTCACTACTGACAAAAAGTGACTTATATGGTTTAATGAAAATAAGAATCACTTACACGCACTTATGAATGCTTCAAACAATNAGAGTAGAAATTTATCAAGTATGCTGTAATTATTATTTAACATCACTACTGGAATACAAGTCCATAAAAATACTAAGAAATTTCAAGAGTCATGAAAATCTCGTGACTTTCCAGTGACTTGTTTTTTGCTTTTATTGAATCAGCTTCCCGTGGGATTTCTATAAACTATACGTAAATTTATCTCCTGTGAAAATGCCGTTAATAAGTTTCTGCAAAATTGCTCATTTACGGAAAAAGTCAAAAGTCATAATATTTTTCGGGACAACGGAAAATGTCATTTATTTCACCGCATTCGTGAAAAACATTTATCAGGAACGGGATTCGGTCAATTTCATTTTTTGGGATGACTTGGGGAATCGTACATTTTTTCTCTGAAAATCGGGATCAAACCCCATCCTAACCCACCCCTTAAATTGAACCAACACCACATACAAAGAATTCTGATTTTTTTTCCCGTTAAAGATGGATAGGTGAAATCAGGGACCCAATCAACGTATATAGATCTGTATACTTGTAAAGTGGCACTTGGGAAATCATCATTTTTTTTAAAATTTTTTTTGCAGTTAACACAGTCATAAGAAGGGTCTAATCTTTGTGCATGTCTTTAGACGGAAGTAATCATTAATTACAGGATAAATTCTCTGTTCTGTTTGATGTCTTTTATTTCCTGTTAGTATTCAACTCTGTTCCATTTTTCGCAACTCTTACATGCGGGAAAACACAGATTGACGACGTTCAAGTTTCCGAGCGAAATATTTGTAACTTCATTTCGCGCCAAAACCGGCAATGTTCATTTGTAGCGATAAAAAATGACAGTTTTCTCTCCGTAGCTTTAAAATAAGAACATGGACCCCCATTTTTCAAAGCGAATTTCAAAAGAGTGATGTTTCACGGATATCTCTGCGAATTTTGAAGAAAAAATCAGTTCACATTTTTTTTTCTATGTGAAATTTTACTTAGGATAAATGGACGTTTATTCAATAAATATTTACATAAATGTCAATTTCGAAGCACAAATAATGAAATTTTGAATTAGAATTTTTACTTACCTTCTTCAGAATTATCTCGCAAAACTGTAGCAAAAAACCCGAAGCAATTAGCTTAATTAGTTTTAAAGTTATGACATTTTGAAAATTACTGTAAAAATCCATTTTTATGTAATATTTTGGAAAATGGGCAATTTTGAATCGCAATTATCTCGAAAACAAAATCATGAAGGTATACTTTTCTTTGCAGATTTGGAATGACCATGTTCAAATTGGCTTTTTTTCAAAATTTCACGAAAAAATCAGTTCAGGATCTTTACTGTATCGTATCCCCTTAAAATCCAGACGTAAAAAACGATTAGTGGAACTACATTCCCCGTGGAGTTAAATTGCAATTCGTTCATCTGATGTGATTTTATTATTATTATAATGTAATCCCGAGAATGTAATAAACATTTTAAATGTGTGCGACTACATAGTGTGTCGACAGTATTAAAATTGTGACCATCAAATCCCCAGTTCATGACGACAAATCTTCAAATACAATACAGTTTATTTTCCAATCATGCAATAAATTAAATTAGAAAGAAAACGCCCAATGTAATAAATCAATCAACTACAAAAACAAAATAAATACAAATTGTCAAGGTGTCACTACTGACAAAAAGTGACTTATATGGTTTAATGAAAATAAGAATCACTTACACGCACTTATGAATGCTTCAAACAATTTTATATTAAGGAGTAGTAAAATCGATTTTTGCAGTAACACAATTTTTGAAATTGGAACGTGTATTTCGGAATTATACCTCAACAAATAACTGATGGAATTCTAATATTTGTTGATCAGCCAGATGAAAGCTTATCAAGATTCTCTTTTGAACAAGTTCCAATTATAGATTTTGAAACGTTTTGTCATTGCGGATCATTAGATTATAAATTATGTATGTATCAATGTACAACAATCAGGAAGTGTCGGAATAAATTCTCCTGTAGTTAACATTTTGACCAACTGATAGAAAAATTCTCGTTTTATATCTTGAACAAACGCAAGAGGATAACTGACATCAATAATTTCTATATTTTTCAATATGAGCGTTTGCGGAATTCGTGTATTGATACAAAATATAGTTGTACACGATAGGATGGTGCTCGATTATAGCTTCTGAACACTCAGAACACTCTGAACAATAATCGAGTTGGTCAGAACTGCTTTGTAGAACATGTTCCGACTGTGCCAACTGAAGAGGTGGTGCGTTTGGAACAGAGTATGAATTCAAGATGGCGGCAAAAATACGAACGAGTAAGAGAGAAAACTTATTAGATGAACTGCTTTATTGTAACGCCGAAAACGTTACAAATCTCTATATACGAAGTTGATCATACACGAGGTTGAAATTCATCAATTATTTATGTTAGATTCATCGGAAAGTGATACACACGGCCATAATTAAATGCGCCTGCCGATCTCAAAAATGTACACACCTGTCGGTTTCAGTGGTTGAATTTTATCTAATTTAAAAAAAATAAGGATAAATAGTAATAAGTTAAAAAGATTACATTTTTTTCTCACTTTTAAGAGTCCAAATGTTTTCCCAATATTCAATGCTCGCAGAAAAAACAAAATGTGTTTCCAGTATGTTTTTGTGTAATCTTTAAGGTAGAATCTTTTTGACTATAAATTCTTTAATTTTCCAATGAGTCCAGGGTTGTTACGGTAAAAATCACGATCATTTAGATATTGACCTCCATATTGATTGTTCTGTTCCTGTTCTATGCTACTCGATTATCAATGTTCCATAGAACAGACAGAACATGTTCCGAACAGGATAATGGAGCACGGCCCTGGTCTTTTCGAAAAAATCAGTTGGTCCGCTCTTCGGTTTCGGCATTTAAATACAACGAAACAGTTCCGATTATCAACCCAACATGGCAAGTGTTGTTCATCCTGAACATATAGTTCATTACATTGTTCATACTTGGATTACTAGGTCATTGTTTACTGTGACAAGGCACTAATTTTGTTAGAATCAAAACGTATTTAGGGTTTAAAGTTGTGTATTGTTAGCCAACCGTACGAGTGATAACCGGAAGTGAAAAGAGTGTTTGTATTTTAAGTTGATGGGCGAGTTCCAATCGAGGAAAAGATAACAACACTTTATGGAAAGGACTATTATATGTATTAATTTGAACATGGATATCTAAGAATTTATAACTGGTTAAGAGTACTGCAGCTCAAATCCTCGACCAGTCAAATCATATTCATAACTAATTTCAACTTTGGTATAATTACGAGAGAAACACGATGATTTACAGTACCCAACCATGTCAAAAGGTAAAGGAATCAGTTTTCAATGAAAAGTTAAAGTTCTTTTGGACTGCTGCCTTCATGGTAAGGAAGGGAAACAATTTTTTGACAGAAAGTACTCATTATAAGAATAACACGTTATAAATACGAAAAACCTATAACATTAATATATCAAATAATGTATTTATTGATAATTTGTTCTCTTTCAGCTTTTACAATATATTTCGGTATATGGATTTCCAAATGTTTTGATTTGATCTGCACTGGAGAGACATAAGTTGTAGAAATGCGTGTACGCAGAAAATAAGTTATCAGAAACTTCAGTGAAAAATAAGATTGCAAAAATAATTGCCACAAGTTTGGCTCGAACTCATCCCATGAGTGGTGAAGCACGCGTTTTTCCAACCGCTATACCGATTACGATTATGCTACTTGGTAACATAAACGATTTTTTGTGGCGGATTTCATGACTTTGTCTCCCTTTGACTGATTTCAGACACATGATTGTTATACAAAAATACATTTGATGATATTTCTTAAAATAAAATAAAACAGACATTTAAGTATTAAGGACTGGGTGAAAAGCCCTTTCAAAATGAATAATGCAAAGTAAACCTGGTTTACCTTTTTGAAAGTTAACAGAGAAGTCGAGTTTTCACTTAAAGATAATCCCAATCGTATTGCAACCTCCAATTTTATTTCGCAAATGAAAAGGGGTGATTTGATCCATTAATTTTTTTCATCCAGTATATTTTCTAAAAGTACATGTTGTTTCCTCAAATCTTATCAACATATTTATTGAGCTACAGATTCTGCAGCTGGAAGAAGTATTTGTACGTTTAGATATATAACACCTCCATCAACTGTTTTATTTCCAGGAATTTTGTTGCTAACAAAAATCTAGTTCAAGACCAAATATTACACTTTTAAGTTTTTTTTCATCTCATTTATCCAAAGACCTCCAGCCTTAATATAAATATCACACAATTTATTGTTTCTGAATGATTTAGGCCCTTGTTTCTAATAAAAAGATATAAGCTACATAATTTGTTAAATTTTCTGAAAATGATTTAAATTTGTTTTATTTTCTGCTAATGATTTTACTTATTCTCTAGGATTTTCATTTAATGTGGTCAGATTCCCCTTTAACAACTTAAGAAGGAAATAGTTTCTCTTTACAAATACAATCAATACCCAAGTTGCATAATGCACGGTAAATTTTGTTATGCTGTACACGTGTTTCAATGAGTAACCTCTCATCAGCAGCATTTAAATCAAACAAGTAGTCAAAAGAAGCTTCGAAATAGGAGGTCAAATTCAGTACNAAGGGCCTCGTCGAGAACCATTGCAGAAAAACTGGAAAAACGCTAGTCGTTATCCTCAATCGATGTATCCCTTCTACAGTTTCGATAAGAAAAAACGTTTAAGGGTCGCATAGAAGGCTAAATTACCTGCCCTTAATGCATGTAATTTCTTTTTTTTTCCAGTGACAGTCAAAATTTGTTCCTTCTTATGTAACACCTGCCTTTATTTCCTCTTTCATATTTTTGTTTAAACTAATTTCTTGTTCTGAAACCTGTGAACTTCATTTAAAATGCAATCTGAAGGTCAGAGTATGTTGAAGGACATCAACCGATAAATTCAACCAACAAAGTTTTTAAAAACAATTTGTCATTTAATTTGAATATTTTTAGATGAATTTCATCAATATTTCCATGATAATATGTTTCAGATCAACCAGATGAATCCAAAAACAATACTTTTTAAAAACAAACATAGTACAGCTGTATATAGTCAGAATGAGAATCAACCAGCAAAATATGAAGAAATAACAATGAAAGAAACTACACAAAGTTGTTTTTTTTTATAATTGCTTTCAACTGGTGCATGCAGGAAAAGGCTTCGAATACATCAACAAGCACTATAGTAAGTGAGAACCGAACCGTCAGTCTAGGACAATTACAACGTCTGAAAAACAAAGAAACAAAGAATAAGATGAGCACGGCCCAGAAAAGAAAATGAAGACATACACATATACAAAAATGAACAACATGGGCCCAATAAAAAACATTGGTGAGATCAAGTGCACCAGCAGAGTAAGCGTCTCCTGCTTCTTTTAAGACACCCGCCGTGTTGAACATGTCAACTCCGGTAGTAAAGTTAAATCTGGTAGAGGAAAAAAAACTTTAGGATGCAAAGAGAAGTAATGAAACAATGGTAGAATATTTTATATCCAGGACGTTTATCTTTAATAAAACATTCTTTTTCTTTTAAGACGAATGGTAAGAAATAAGCATTGTATAATATTGTATTTTACATTGTCGTCTTGCACAAGTAAGTCACCCATTTTGCCTATTTGCAGACACATATATCATAAGAACACAAACTTGGAATTTTGTTTTGAATTTCTTCTCTTGTTTTATCTATTTTTATTTTATTTTTTGTGATCATTTTGTTTTTCTAAAACAGGACTTGATGGGAAAACTTATAAGACAGTAAAATATTGATCGATACCAAAATAATACATTTAATATCTCTTTGGTATCTATTTACGTCACAATATTAGTTGTTTCGTGTCATAATATTATTGGCAGTTTACTTCCTTGTGGAATTTCTGTTTTCTTTAATCGGTAAGTAAAATTTTGTATTTTATCGCATTTTTATTTATTTTGTACTGATACTTTACATATAGTCTCTAACATTGTTTCCAGTTTATTACGTATATTTCTCACGTCGAAATAGTTAAATTTTCACATTTTAAAGTTCGAGGTTTACCCGAGAACTTTTAAATGTGAAAATTTAAACTATCGAGATGTGAGAAGTTATCGTAATAAACCGGAAAACAATGTTAGAGATTGTTTCTCTAATTTCTACTCATTTTATTTGAAGTAAAGCGATCTCCGTAGTCTCCAGTCTCAAGTATGCCGCCATTTGGTTGCTGTCATCGTTGCTTTGTGTATCATTGCGCCATTCATTGAAAGGGTGTTGAATATAATATTTTTGATAAAAATGTCATATTATCAATAAACTGAGTTATCTCAGTCATAAAAAATGCAAAAACCATTTCGTTAGTCAATGATGCAGGTGCTAATTTCATCAACATCCGAGAAACTGACACGAGACATTTACATGATTGACCAATCAGCAAGTGAGATCAATTTCCAAACATGTTGTTTATTAATTTCATCTAACATAATTTGGGAAGTATTTATTTCGAACAAGAATTAGAGAAAAAATTATCATATATTAAAACAAATATCAAGATTTCCTTACTTTTAATAGAATTAATGAAGGAAAGATAACAGGAAACACCTACAATCATTATGGCCGAACATTACAATCACATGCCACAATCCACCAGGGAACCGCACAAGAAAAACAACAAAATGACAAAAAGACAAACATAGATAACGATAGGATAGCCGGACTTGGTACCGGCACTAACAACAGCTAGCAGTAGGGTTAAACCGGTTTATGGGTACCCAAACCTTCCATTTCTCTATCCTGTTTCCATATAGTGTAATAAACATACAAATAAAACCAAATACAGGTAGACCACTAACTAAAAGACCACAATCTTGAAAAGGAAAGAATTAGACAAAACGTAATCTAGAAAGATGGGTCAAGGAGTGCTCGCCTTTAAACTGCCGGCTAGGCTCAAGGAGCCTAGTCTGCTGGTAAAACACTGTCGCACTACGGAATATGAATCAAATTCAAAACTTTCCGAAGGGTTTGGTAAAGAGTCGTCATGAATTTCAGTAGATATCGGCAGTATCATTGAGAGGCTAGTATAATTGTAAAATCTTCCCAAGGCCAATTTAACTGAATCATGAAGAATATCCTGTCAATATCCACTATAACGTAAAGAATGTAAGTTACGTCAATCAGTTTTTGACATTTTTTAACAACATTTCCATAAAAAACGAGGGTGAGAAATGCCCTTAGTAATAAGCTGTTTGCGAGTCGCATTATATTTAGATATCAAATGTTCATATCTTCTATAAAACTTCTTAAATGCGTTTATCAATCTATAAAACCTGTAACCTTGTTGTAAAAGTTTGGATGTTATAGTAAGGTTACGTTCATTAAAGTCGTCAAGAGTAAAACAGACGCGTGCGAATCGTACCAGTTGAGATATACACCCCGTATGATGGAGCTACAAGAATGTCGCCATCAAGAAAAGGGAAATTAGTAATAGTGAAATCAAAATCATCCCTTTTATCATAAATTTTAGTTTTATTTTTTCCAGAGTCAACNATGATAGTTAGATCGAGAAATGGGCAGTATTTAGAATCATTGTTTGCTTTATTAAGTTTCAGTTCTTGTGGGTACATGAGGTCCACATAGTCTAAAAACTGGGGATTGTCAATAGTAAGGATATCGTCGATAAACCTGCTGTTATCGTTGAAAATTGAAATAAGTTGATCACTATTTTGTATGGTTCCATCCTGTAGTTATTTCATAAAGTCCCGTTCGTAACAGAACAGGAAAAGGTCTGCAATGAGAGGTGCACATTTTGTACCCATGGAAATTCCAATGACCTGTTGATAGACGATGTTGCCAAAACGAACAAGAATTTTGTCTAGCAAAAAGTTGTCTAGCCTTAATAATGTCATCGCAAGTCCAGGAACAATGATTTTTGAAAGTGATGTTGGAGAAAAATCCTTGCTTTTGTGAAGCTTAGGAACCCAGTACATAGTAGGCAAGGTGTTATCTTCAGGAGGAACTAGGAACTTGGAGCATATCTGTATCACTATAGTGCTGTTTGGTTAATGTTTTTTCGTCAAAATTAGTACGTTCGAAAGTGTTAGACTTTGCCAATTCATTTTGTTGGACATCTATATAATTCTTCTTTCAAATAATAGAAACGTTGTTTGAGGCTTTATCGACTGGTACAAACACATATTTATGGCTAAGATCTCTTAATTTTAACTTAATTCTGTTTACAGACAGCTTAGGCGGTGACTCTTTATAATTATCTTTATAGAAATTTATTCTGTTAGTGACTTTTGTAATAATTCTATCTTTGAACATACTGAGTTAGTGTTTGTCTGCACTTTCTTGTTTGCACCATTTTAAACAATAATTGGTAACTGCGTCTTTAATAATATCCAAACATGCTTGCCAGTTTTTAAGCATGTTAGACATTTTTTTTAAAGTTTTATGAAAGACCGTAGAATAATCCTCCAATATTTTTTTTTTCAAAAGTTGTATTTTTTTATATATAAATTTCGAATGAAAGCACAAAGAAGTAAAAATAACAGAAACCGTGAAGAAAAATCTAGAATATCAAATTTATTGGAATTTGACTTTTTAAAGTAATTCATATAGAAAACATTGCAATATGTTGTGTAATATTTGCTTAATTAAGCCATAGACGTATTAGCCAATACATTTATGATTAAGCGTAATTTTGTTGTAAGGTCTATATTGAAAACCAAATTAGGCATTGTCGTTAAGGTGGTTCGGTAGTATTCCGCCATTTTGATTTCATGTTTCATGCTTTGCTAAGTATTTTTTTATTTAAAAAATGTGCAAACATTTTATTATTTGGACAAATCTTTCGGATATTTCGCTTAAAACACAAATAATGGGCCCATTCCTCTTAGACTAGCATTCATTTTTGAAGGAAAATTCAGGATAGAATTTGTACTGTAAAATTCTTTGAAATGGAAATTTAAACAAGGGAGGTAATTGAAAAAAAATTTACAAATTTTGATTTTGTGAAATAATTAATTAAAAAGGTCCGTGACCCCCATTTTTCTTTTTGTTTTTATAAAGTTCAATACAGAGGTTAACAGTATATAAAATTAAACAAAATTCTCATGGACGTAACTTACATATTTTAAAAAAAATGATAATTTTCCTTGACATTTCAACTAAAAAATTCCTATTTTTGGTGAAAGATTGTGAGCTCATATGGTCCGTGACACCCACCTTTTATTTTATTTTTTGGATGTTCAATTTTTAAAGTTTAATTCTGCAAACTATTAAAAAATTCTGATGGATTTCGCTTAGTCCCCCGAATCACCTTAAGTACAAGGAAACTACAATAATAAATTCCAATGAATACATACAATACCACAAATCATATGAAGTATTGAGAACGGGTGGATGGACAGTCTAAATGATTATTAATATACATAACCAGACAGAATTTTTCGTATTATGAAGTGCAACAAATCTTTTTATTTTCCCCCTTTTCAATAGATGTTTTGATTAAAATATATTAAATTCTGATAACTTTTTTTCTTCTTTTTCTCAATATTGTTCTTTTATAGTGTTCCCACAGTGGTCCAATAGAAACGTCGAAAAAAAGTGATAGCTCATCTAGACAGACTAGTTTGTCTCAAATCCTTAGAATCTAACGGATATAGAGACAGATATAGACAACCGACCGAAAAACACTTACAGTACTGTATCTTTTGATTTCATTGGCTTGCATACAAAACGCTTTTTATTGTCCATTGTGTATGACCTTACCGGTCTACTAGTTCCTATTTTGTAACCAATTTAACTATTTGAGTAAGCTTTACCTATTATTTTTTTGACTAACTGGTGTTGCTGGACTACAACATATATTGGAAAAAGTTTTTGGTGGGTTGCTTTTGTTAACTAATCAACACAATCAGGATCCTTTTGAATTGTCCAACAATACTATTGTATATCAATCTGTTATGGCCTGGGGAGGTTTTACCTTGATAAAGTATTACCTTATAAAAAGATAAAACTATTTAATTAATGAAAGAAAAAAATGACAATTAATTCAAATTCCCTTTATTTATATTGCAATATTTATTTTTGAATTATGTAATTTTTTGAATTTTAATAAAGTGCAATATTTTTTCATTATATGTAAACTATTAATAGTCCCTATTTTCATCAACAGATCAAGGTCTAAATCTAAATGTAAAGCCAAAATTAGCAAAGGACAGAGCTATGCATGAGGGAGATACTCCTTAGTTTTCAACAAAATTTAGAAAAATTTAGATATTGTAAGGTTCCAAAAATAATCGGCTTTCGGGTCAGCACCGAAGTACTGACTACTGGGCTGGTGAATACCCTCGGGGACTAACAGTCCACCAGCAGTGGCATCGACCCAGTGGTAACAAATAACTAAATACCGAAGTTACTGTGAATTTACTTTCTGCATATGCGCATTTCGACAACTTATGTCTCTTCAGTGCAGATTAAATCTAAACGTTTGGAAGACCATATACTCAAAGATATTTAAAAATAAGTTTAACAAATAAGTTTATTTAAATCGGGTTACTATTTTTGTCTTATTTGAAATTGGTTGTCTTGCCGGTTTGTTTTGATATTGTGACGTCATTTAGTGGAATGTCCACTTTTTGATTTGTCTTCATTTGTCCCTTGAGCGTAACAGGGCAAAGCGTAGTAGGCCAGGGGGCAGCACTAGTTAGTCTATAGCTCATCATGCGTGGTGTGTTATTACTTGGTACTCGACAATGAAATACAACTAGTTCATATCTAACTCTAGCTTGTGTACCACAAAATAACTATTCGCAGGAATAGATAATGAGCGTTCATCATAAGAGAAAGCACATTTACAGTTTAGATATTCCTCGTAACACTAAAACATTCTGTTTGGTTACTGATCAACACATTGTATTTATCTTGACTACACCAAATAACTGTGATTAGTGTTTTTTCTATTCTTGTTTTATCTGTCGTACATCACAAATAAAAATACATGACGTTACTTGTCTAAATTATGCCCATGAATCTGTTGTCTCCCTTCAGACCAAAAATCCTATAGTGATTATTATTAAATCAATATGTTTATTTTAGGGAAAAGCCTTGCTTATTCACAAAATGGATATTGAAACTCGCATTTTGAAAACAGAAAAGAATTTGCTTACTGAATCAGAGGGAATAGGCACCAATGAGTCTGTAATGAAAACAAGACTTGAAAACGATGTTCTCAGAATGCGAATTAAAACAATTGAGGGAAACATTGAAGGCTTAAACTGCATAAAAAATGAGGAACTATATGCCCTGAAGGCCACAAATGAGGAAAAGAACATCAAAATTGGAGATCAAGAAGATAAAATACGTCAACTGGATACGTCAAATACCAGGAAGGATGTTCAAATAGAAGGATTGAAGAAACTATTAGATGAAAAGGAGAAACGTTTGAAAGAGCTATCCGAGCAAAAGAATGAGTTGAAACGCAAAATATCAGAAATGAAAGCAACGCATGCTGAATCAATAAAAGCAAGGTCATCTCGAAGCCGAAAAGATACAAAAGCTTGAGTTGGAATTAGAAGCTGTGAAAAGAGAGCTCAGATTAATTTGGGAACAAAAAGAGAAACAGGAATTAATTTTTCTAACGTACATAAACGACCAAACAAGACAAAAGGAAGAATTACAAAGAATGGTCAAAGAGACGGTGAAAGAGACAATGAAGGAGACAATGAAAGAGTTACTCTCTATAATGGGACAAAGAAAAGAGGCGTATGATGCACCTAGAGGGCCAGAGTTTCATATAAAAGAAGTACATAGTGTGCAGATTGCAGTTGAATCTGAAAATGGTAGCAATGTCGTTGAACAAGCATCAAAGGCAATATCAAATCGACGCGAGCTGAAGCCTCCAAAATTACACATGCAGCCTCCAAAATCACCAAAGTTACATAAAATTCATTAGTGTCCGTTATTAAACAACTCATATTTGATTTTCATTCGTAAAAAACTCTCTATTAGTAGAAAAAAAACTTATGTGCAACAAAATGCCTTACTTGAACTACCACTACAATGATGACCAATTATAAATGACATTATTGAATCAAATGAATTTGCTTTTTTTATTTTTTATCAATACCTTAATTTTTTCATCGCTAAGTTTTCTTTAAGCAATTTTGTCGCATTGTTTTTTTTTTTCATATGTCGTGGCTTTCTTTCCTGTTTATGACAGCGAATCTAACTTGTTACATCTACCACCGCCTTTTTGCAGCTATTATTTTTCCTTTCCTATGACCCTCTTTTGTTCAAATTTATTGTGTTTAACTATTTTTAGAACAGTTCTCTTTTCTTCTTTCATACCACTTATCTATATGATGTCATCTTTTCTCAAACTTTTATCTAGCCACAGCGCCCAAATTTACTCTGCTGTAAAATTAAGCAATAACAGGACATTATTTGAATACCCGACGGCGTCAATCGCAGATTTGATGGTCAAAATGCAGTTTACAAAATGTAAATGGATATTTTGACCGTCAAATCAAGATTGACACACTCGAGTATTCAAATAATGTACTGTTATTGAGATTCTAATGCAATTAAACTATTTTATTTTCTATTTTTGCATTATGTTTTTGTAACTATATTAGGAACGAAATTAAACAGGACACCTACTATTTCTTAGATATACATGTTTCTTTTTTTCTATCATCGTCATAATGTTTATCAATCTGTAACAGCGACTTGATAGACAAGGTACTCTTGCCTTTTGGATGAAACAGACTAGAGTGTAGAAATCTAATGAAACAAATATACTAGTGTTAGTCTTTTTCTTGTTTAATTCAAACTCATTTATTTTGTTTAAAGAATCACAGACGGAAAAATCAAATAATGTTAAGTATAAAAAATTATCTCTAAATGTTATCAATATTCTCCGCATTCTATAGATTTTGAAACAAACACTTTGTATTTGAGAATAGAACCTTCAGAAAAAATCAAGACTTGTCCTCCAAACACTTAAAGTAAATAAATTTTAGTCGCAGTTTTGGTTTGCCATGCATATCAGTTTATATCAGGTAGGCAGGCGAGAGATCCACACTTATTGCATACAATTTTAACCTTTTATCATGTTAATAAACAAACATACAATTTCAATACATATATTAAAAGGATATCAAGACCTACATGTAAACCTCCTCTGCAGTTCTGAAGAAAATCTTATAACCAACATGAATTATTGTCTCTTTATGTTCCAATATTGTTTACCATGGCTTTACGTATGTCTATCATGTTTTCATATCATCCAAGATGATTACCAGCAGGATGCAATTTAACATAAGCAACACAAGAAATGTATCTTGTCCGAAACTACTAATCAATTAGTCAAACTTGGTCAAAGAGGGCAAGTATTGTTGTTCCCGAAACGAAAATGATATACTTAGATAAAATAAAAAGGATAACAGGAACCAATGGCTACTTAAAGTTTAATAGAAATATGACTTCAAGATGAAGAACAACAACAAAAGCGTTGTTCCTTTGCTTGTTTGACCATGTATTTTCAGAGACTTTGTCTCATGTGCATTTACTCCATATCCTTTCATTCATCATTTACACTTGATTGAATTTTCAATTAATAGTTGAGCTATTTGTGTCTAAATGAACCTCTAAAATCAGAAAATAAGGCGCACAACTTGATCATCATGTAATCATATCCTGAAGTTAATTTGAAATATGACGTACTATTATGATAGAAATACGTAATAATAAATGAGCTACTTTTAACTCGATGAACCTCTTAATTAAATAAGTAAAGAAGAAAAAAAAGAAAAAAAAATCTCATGAATGAGGTGAACAACTTTATCAAATTAACAATATATCCTGAAAGGATGCTTGGCATCTGAATTAAAGCTATGAATAAATTAATTCTGAAGTAACTGTACATTTATGAAAAATCGTTTGTGCCGTCTACCACCAGACTATGGAATAATTTAGGTCCAAGTATACGTAATTCTGGAACAATCTCTATTTTCAAAAATAAAACCAAACATGTTAATTTCAAATCTCCAAATTATTATGATGAAGGAAATAGAAAATTGAATATATTGCATACTAGACTAAGACATCAATATAGCTCTTTGAACGCAGATTTGGCAAGAATACATGTTGTAAATAGCCCAAGCTATGCCTGTGGTGCTCCATACGAAGATGCTATTCACTTTTTCTTGAATGCATTCATTATCATAATGAGAGGTCTGAATTAATAAGAAAATTAAATGAAATTAATATTGAGGCCCATATAGGAATTTTATTGTTTGGAAATGACGACGTAGACGATAAAATGAATTCAAAAATATCGTACCTAAGAGGTTCCAATGATATGCCTGTTCTTCTTCATTTTTTTACTCTTCTTCTTTTTTGTTCATTTAAGTAACTTGTTACAACAATGCCGTTATATTGTCATGTCTAATTATTTTGTTTTGCTTCCTATTATATGTATTTTTATTTATCTAAAATTTGTAAAAATGTTTAAACAATTGTTATGTAATTGCAATTGCTGCTTTGTAAATATGTTTAAGGAGAGGACTATTGATAAGTTGTAATAACTTGTTGTCCAATCCTGTTTCCTGTATTGATGCAATAAATATTATTAAACTAATTTATGTTTCTGCAGATGGTCTTTTCGACAATTAATATCTCTTCAGTGCAGGTCAACTCAAAACATTTTGTACATCACAAAGCGAAAGATAATTAAAAGCTGATATAGAAAAAAAATCAAAGGGATTTATATGAAAATCTTAGATCAGCTAAGGACAGACCATTCTATTAATTAATGAAGGGAAGATAACAGGAAACACTTACAATGGCCGAACATTACAATCACATGTCACAATCAACCAGGGAACTGCACAAGAAAAATGAATTGACAAAAGACAAACAAAGATAGCGATAGGAACTCGGGATAGCCGGACTTGGTACCGGCACTGGCAACAGCTAGCGGTAGGGTTAAACCGGTTTATGGGTACCCAAACCTCCCCTTTCTCTACCCTGTTTCCATATAGTATAATAATATTAAACAAAATTTCCGAAAATTTTGATATTGATGGAAATAGCAGATGAGCAGTTTTTTTGTTTATTGAACATCTAAATTAGGAAAATTTTGAAAATTTGAAAATAACAGGCAAAAGCTTCACGTAGAATTCTGACAAAAATGACAAAACTGAAAAGAAATTCTTTAGAGGTTACGATATTACCCGAACAAATACTTTCATAATACCACGAAAATACAAATTAAAAAAAATCCCTCATAGTTCGGATAGGAAACCATGGCAAAATTAGACTCAAAATAAAAAAATTAAAAGTTATTAACAAAAACAAAGATGTCTACAGATGACGACGACGACAGCACCATAATACGACCACAAATGTGTTTGGGACGTATAAAAAGAACCCTAGATTAACTGATACAAATCATATTTTGTCTATTTTATATTCATACTCAACTGAACATATATGATCTAATCGAATATCTTCTCTATTGTCATGATTGTTACGTATCTTAGCACTGTCATCTACAAATTTGGACGATATTTTTCATCTTCATACAGAAATAACCTCTAACAAATATCGGTAAGATATTTTCTTCCAATTTACAATTCATTTTTCAAATGTATATTTTAAATATTCTGACGGACCTAAACTGTATTAATGTTTCCAGTGCCAACAAAAAATGTCCGAGTTAAACAAATGAACTAAAAGGGAAAAAAAATGAAAATTACTTATTATGTTTTACTTTTTTCACTAACCGGTGAACGTGCAATTGAAAAAATACAAATTGTAAATGTGTCATTAATTCGTACTGAATTTGACCTCCTATTTCGAAGCTTCTTTTTGACTACTGGTTTGATTTAAATGCTGCGGATGAGAGGTTACTCATTGAAACACGTGTACAGCATAACAAAATTTACCGTGCATTATGCAACTTGGGTATTGATTGTATTTGTAAAGAGAAACTATTTCCTTCTTAAGTTGTTAAAGGGGAATCTGACCACATTAAATGAAAATCCTAGAGAATAAGTAAAATCAAGTTNAGGTTTCAGAACAAGAAATTAGTTTAAACAAAAATATGAAAGAGGAAATAAAGGCAGGTGTTACATAAGAAGGAACAAATTTTGACTGTCACTGGAAAAAAAAGAAATTACATGCATTAAGGGCAGGTAATTTAGCCTTCTATGCGACCCTTTTAACGTTTTTTCTTATCGAAACTGTAGAAGGGATACATCGATTGAGGATAACGACTAGCGTTTTTCCAGTTTTTCTGCAATGGTTCTCGACGAGGCTTTTCCGTATACTGATCTGACTTTCAGAAAGTCAGATCAGTGTTTTTTTCTGTTGTGGACAAGGTTTCCCCTATCAATTAACTGAAAATCAGCATGTGTTCCTATAAATACATTCTCGTGATATAAGAATGGCATAGTAAAAATAATAACTGAGTAATAAATGATTTGGCGTTATTTTCGTCTTTCTTGGAAAGTTAAGTTTTAAATTTTGAACAAGTTGCAAACACAAAACACGAAATATATTTGTATTCAGCTGAAAAGCAAGAAACAAAAATCGGAAATTATAAATCCACTCATATGTACGTTATTTCTTATGAAATAGAAAAGATGGTTCACCATAAAATCTAAAATCAGACATACTCTTTTACCTCACCTTCGAAGAAGCAGAGTCGTGTTTTAGCTGAAACAGGACAATAGTTTACTAGTATTT
>MJUU01035229.1:121177-132869 GCA_002080025.1 Modiolus philippinarum
ATATTTCAAAAACGCTTTGAGATAGAGGTCAAGTTTAAATTGCAAAAATGTTCAGCATGTGAAGGACTATATTTTATTGAACACATTCAAGTTTTCCGACCGCTTCCAAGATGGCCGCCAGCGGGGAACTTAGTTTACCATTTGACCTAATGGGAAAAACTTCTTCTTGAGAACCACTGAATGGATTTGAACCAAACTTGGCATGAATGATGCTTATGAGGTGCTGACCAAATGTTGTCACTTTGGTGCTGATGTGTCATTCAACATGCCGCCAGCAATAATCTTAATTTTAACATTGGACCCTATGGGAAAATGCATATACAAAGAACTTTTACTTTAGAACCACTGAATGGATTTGAACCAAACTTGGCATGAATGGTGTTTATGAGGTGCTGACCAAGTGTTATTACTTTGGTGCCAATCTGTCATCTTACATGACCGACAGCATTGGACCCTATGGGAAATGCACACAAAGATCTTCTAGAGAACTGTTTAATGGATTTAAATCAAACATGACATGAATGATGCCTGTCAGGTGCTGACCAAGTGTCACCAGCTGTGAACTTAATTCAACAAAAGACCTTCTTCTAGAGAACTGCTTAATAGATTTAATCCAATCTTTGCTTATGAGAAGCTGACCAAGTGTAATGTTACTTCAGTTCTGATCCATCATCCAACATGGCTGCCAGCAATGAATTGGACCCTAAGGGGAAATGCGTACAAAGATATCATGGAAAACCATTGAATGGATTCAATATAAACAATGCATAAATGAAACTTGTGAGATTTTGACCAAGCTTGTTACTTTGGTGGTTATCCGTCTTCCGACATGGCCACCAGTAGCAAAACATAGTTTAACATTGGACCCAGTTGGAAATGCATAAAAAGATCTTCTCCTCTGAGACTGCTTGAACAATTTCAGTAGAATTTTGATATGATAGTCCTTGTGTAACCCTCTTTAAAGTTTTATGTTTAAGAGCTGCCAGCAGCGAACGTGGCTTAACATTGGCCCCTTAAGTTTGGAAACTGCATTCAAAAATCTTCTCTGAAACTGCTTGAACAATTTTAATTAAATTTTATAAAAAGTTTCTGATTTCTATGTACATACACCACCAAAGATGGACCATCAATTGGGAATTATAGTGCTGCAGGACCCAGGTGAGCGATACAAGCTCTTGAGAGCCTCTTGTTTAATATATATATATTCTTTAGTTCATAAGTAAAGGAAATCCGTAAAACGAAAAATATAAGATAATAGTAAATCTTTGCAAAATTTTTGCTTTCATTGGATGTATAGGATGAATTCAGGGATGAAATCAGCTATTGTTACTTTCTTTCTTTAGAAATTCCATGGGTCTCACAACATCATAGAAAGATATGACGTACTGGGATCAAAAATGAGAATGTACATTGTAGGTTAGATAAAATGTTTTTCTTGATTTAACGACGATCACTGCCTGACCCATCTTTCTAAATTACGTTATGGTTTATTCTTTCCTTTTCAAGATTGTGGTTTTGGAGTTTGTATGTTTATAATACTTTAGGAAAACGGGGTAGAAGAAGGTTTGGGTACCCCATAAACAATTTTAAATGCATTCCTATCGTTGTCTACGTTAGTCTTTTCATTGATTTTTCTTGTGCTGTTCTCTGGTGGATTATGGGGTGTGATTGTAATTTTCGGCCATTGCAGATGTTTTCTGCCATCTTTCCTTCATTAATTATAACTGAATATGTAAAATGGTAATTTTGATTTCCTAATCAACTCTGATATTTTATTCAAATATAATTATGAAGCAAACATTTCACAAGTATTCGCTATTGTAAAAAAAAATAATAATTCCCTTATAATTTAAAAAAAAAAAAAATTCAGAATATAATGTAACTGTATATCATCATTTTAAATTTCAGTGTAAGTCAGCAAAATATTTGCAGAATGGACATCCCCTTTTCTCCATATGAAACACAACTCCAGCAAAGATCTACCACTTCGGAATCAGAAGAAAGTAACATGATAGAATCTATTGAAAAAGATTGCAAATAAAAGTAAATGAAGATAAAAATGAAAAACAAATTGCCGTAAAAATGATGAAATAAATATCCTTTTTACAGCAAATGAAGAACTTAACCTTAAGATCCCAGACCATGCAGATAAAATACGTCAGCTGGATACGTCAAACATAAAAACGACCTTCAAATAGAAGGGATGAAAAAACAACTGGAAAAAAGAGAAGAACAGTTAAAAGAGTTATCAGATCAAAGCAATAAATTGCAACAAAATATAACTGAACTCAAAGCACTGTATAATAAATCATTAAAACAGAACACATCCCAAGACAGAAAGGTAAAAAAAGTTGAGCTGGAATTGCAAGAAGTGAAAAAGGAACTGAACTTAATTTCAGAAAAAAGGGAGAAGGAGAAAAAGAATGTAGAAACATATCTACAAAATATTCAGGACGCGGCAGTGAAAGGGATGAAAGAAATGAAAGATGCAGCCATAAAGGAGATGACAGATATGAGAGAGGTTGCAACGAAAGAGATAAAAGAAGAATTGGCCAATTTTCTACTGACCAAAGAAAATAGGAAAGAACCATCTGATTTTTCAATAGTCCTAAATTTTAAAATTGACGCCAATAATGTCAAGATTGCTGTCGACTCCGAGAAAAGTACAACAATTGTTCAGGAAACGCCAAAGCCGCCACTAAAACGACGAGTACTAAAGCCATCAGAAATGAAAATGAAGCTTCCAAAATGAATCAGAGAAACAGATAACATGATTTTCGAAAAAACATAGTGTAGTAAGATACATTGGCATTAATTTATGCGTCAGTTTATTTATTATATATCATTCACTTGACGCAATATTAAAAAAACAACACATTTCCCGTGTGCTCATCACATATCTGTTTGTAAAATAAAAATACAAATGAAAGGTATATATCAACACACCATACATACGGTTAAAATTTACAAGCATTGTTTTCAGAAATGAACCGTTTTATATGTACAAATTATAAAATTACATTATAAAACTTCCGATATATATTTAAAACACGGCGTAAAAGGACAAAATTGTTAAAATAGTTACTAGTTCATGTCATTTAACTTTTTCTTTATCTTAAATTGTTCACCTTCAATTACACGTAATTTTCAGCACCTGTCCTTAAATTCATGATATAATGAAGAATTTATTTATTGAATACCATCGTGTAAGCACGTGCGTGTAAGGAATTTTGACAAAAAGAAACTTTTGTGAATGCATACAGATCATTTTACACTTATTGTCAGAGATGATCTCTACAAATACATGATAAAAACAAGCAATTGAACAACGCTTTTATTCTTGATCTTCATCTTGAAGTCACCATGAGGCCTTCAACAATGAGCTTTGATTATACCTAACAGTAAATTCACGGTCCTTAGCACCTGCTAGATTTCGATCAATGCTACATCTATGTAATTTCATGTCATGGATGCGGGATCGTCAACAAATATAAATTAACTGGCAAAGAGTTCTTACAATCGTTGTCAAAGACCATCACAAGACAATTACAACATACAAACAACCACACGGCACTCATCGAGTCAGTAGTAAGAAAATTTGGCAAAATAAAATCATGAGATGTGGGCACAATAAGGAGGTGGTCAGAATAACATTTTGAAGTAGCAAATAAATAAATGAATAAAAAAAAATTAATAGAATAAATAAATAAAAATGCCAAAAAATTTGAACTAATGATGGTGTATCTATATGAGAAATTCTCTCAAGAACAATTATTCCGTAACTGAGATGTATAGAGAGATTACGGACTGCTGGAGAGACAAACTCAAATCTCAATAATCAATGAAGGGATATGGAGTAAATGCACGATACAAAATCTCTACAAATACATGGTAGAACCACGCTTTTATTGTTCTTCATCTTGAAGTCACCATGAAGACTTCAACAATGAGCTTTGCTCATACCTCATAGTAAGTTCAAGACGGCCCCTAGCACCGGTTTAAGCGGAATTCTTTGCTAATTGTCGAACAATGCTACATCGTCTTTTTTACCAGTGGATCCATGGCTGCCGGATCGTCAACAAGCATAAATTTAACTGGCAAAGTGTACTTTAAATCAGACATTCGATCCCCGACAAAAGCACTAGTGCCCTTCACTAGTGGACGATTACGACATATAGACAAACACAGGGCACTCATCAGGTCGATTGTAAGAAAACTTGGCATTAAAAATAGTGAGATGTGGGCATTGACAGTTAAGGTCATATCCGTAAAGGCCAAGAATAAGTAATGTGTACATGATGTACTGACGTCCGTGCAAGTTTAAGAAATCAGTTTTACGTACTTTGGAGATTTTTGAAGTCTTGCGTGTTTCACATTTTAAGCCTCTTTACACGCGATAAAAGCAACTTTTATTGACTACAGACAAAAGTCGTGCTGAAGAAGTTTTATTCATACCAATATGAGTTTGAATTTCACAAAACCTTGATTAGTCAGTAGTCATATATCATAATCATAGAGTACTGATAAACCTTCCACGCGTCTGATTTCAAAAGAACAACTATTTTTGTAAAATCTTTTTCTATATTTAAGCATAACACAATTAATAGTATTTTTTAAAATGGTATGTTTAAGAAATAATTCATGGCATGTATGGGACTTTTTCAAAAAAGTCCATTTTTTGTCAAGTACATGTTTTTCTTTTAATTTTAACATTTTTCTATTTTCTTTTTCGTTGTTGTTAAATATAGCTTCTGCTCGACAATCGACATAATATTTTATTTATTTTTGAATAGGACATCCGAGAATATTTTGGACCTAAGTGCCCCAAAACAGCCAAAATCGTCTGTCCATACTGAAAAATATCTACAAACATCCAATTTCTGTATAATTTGCATGATTTTGTTACTTTTTTAAACTGTTATCTATTAGAAATACATTCAAACAATTAAAAAAAAACATTCATTAATGGGGAGTAGTTGTAACAAATTTTCTCAAATCAGTTTTTAATGGGCGTCCATAGAAAAATGTCCACTTCGCAAGGCCAACGCTAAATAGTCAACAGAGCGCTCGTTCTGTGATTTAGATTACATTTTTTGCTATAGAAACGTTCGTCATCTACTTTTCTATTTGAAAAATAGTATACAACAGATATGTTACATTCCAATACTCTTATGTGATTGAATTTGTTGGCATAGTTGACACCGTATTTTTTTTCTTGTCCATTTCGCAACGGTCAATATTCCCAAGAGACGTCCATCGTAAAATCATGAAATTCATAATAAACATAACTAACCTTGTGCACTGTACGGTAATTGTGGAATTGTGGTTCTAGGACATAAGACAAAGAAGAAATCGCCATTAACATGTAAATATGTCCACTGTGCAACGGTCCACTTCGCAACGCTATAAGGACGTTGCGTAGTGGAAAAAACCTTTTAGTATATTGGACATACTGCTGTACCGCTACCACAAATTTTTATAAGAATAAATTGCAAGAATTCTGATGCATGCTTGTTGGCAATTAATATAAAAACAAGAAGAAGAGTATCAGGTTTTATCCGCATTTGACAGCTAAATGTGTGATTATGTCCACTACGTAACGGCGCCTCGTAAATGTTGCGAAGTGGACAAAATCGTTGCGAAGTGGACCGTTGNNTATTTAAATTCTTATTAGAAAATCTGTAAAGAAAATGTATCTGCTTGATGCAATACTGAAGGGACAAGATGAGTAATTTAGATGCTTGAATGATATTTCCAATTGCATGGTTTTTCCGTTTGAATTTGTATATTTTCATAATTTTCTGTCACAAACATTAAAAGTATGCTTGTGGTGCTCTACTAGTGATTTTGTTGATGAATCTTATTGTTATCTAGTACTTAATTATCTGCGGTTCCAGATACTGTAAAAAATATCGTTATAAAAAACATTTTTCTCAGTTCTGAAAGAGGAAATTGAAACGTTGCGAAGTGGACATTTTGATATAACCTGCTTAATTTGGATGTCCTTTCCGCACACTTCGGTTTATGTTTAAGATTGCATATTCTCAATTTAGTGTCTACTGATATTCAGCTATTAACAGGTACTATTTAATTTCTGGTTCGAAGAAGTTTTTTTTCGTGTTTTTTCAATAGGCAAAAGTGGACATTTTTTGAAAATGTCCCGTATATGTTTATTGGAAATTTAACCATGGGCTGGGCCTTTATATTCGAATTTAACCCAGAGCATTAGCAATGGGTTAAATTTACGAATATAAAGGCCAAGACAATGGTAAAATTACAATAACCATATACCTGCCATGAATTATTTCGATTCTAATATGACAGCTAATGTAATTTTCCATTCTGAAGCGACATAAGAGAAGGCGGATTTCCCAACTCCATTGCTGTGTCTATGACGTCACAATACACAATCTGACGTTTTCAAACATATGCAAGTTCACAATTTAAATCGAAAGCGAAACAATACACTTTTACGTGTCTGAATGGCATGATTTAGTTAAAAACTGTTCTTAAGCTGTATTTCCTTCATTAACTAAGACGAACAAAATTAAAAACATTGTTGTTTTTCATCCCGTTTACTTATATTCCGATTCCATTTGCGCATGTGCGAAATATATGGTTATCGAGTATTAAACTGGTTGACGATTAACAGGAGACTTGTTAGAATTTAAAGTAATTAAGTAGTAATAGCACTAAATTTGACCAGAGTCATCTGTACTTGCTTATTTTGCAGTAAATTCATATTAATTGGGATTTATAACCATGATAACATCCGTCTTTAACACTGTGACAGCAGAAAATCATTTTTTGTTGATCTAATATTTGTTTTATTTGTTTAATAAATATTTCAGTATAATATAATATAATATCTCATGTAGACACTTTGTTCAATTACTATTATCTAAATTTATGTAAATTCTAAAACCGAAGGATTAACTCTCTACATCGTAGTTATGCCCTTAGCTATAGTTGGTCTTACTGATTATTCGGATTTCGTTTGGTTCTATAAAGTTTAAACATTTTTTGAAATTATGGATTTCCTTTGTTTGGGTTCTAGTGCTGCTGATGAGGAATATATTTCCGAAATGGCCATACAGCTCATTAAAATTGTTGCAGTTGGAGTTAACATATGTGTTATGGTCTCATGTTCATTTACTCCATATCCTTTCGTGAAATATTCACTTTTATGACGAACTAGTTTCTTAAGCAATAGTCAGAAAACCTTGAATGAGTCAAGTGCCGAGTTTGTCCGGGAAGCATTTATCTGCATTTTATAGAAAGCTCCATATAACTAAGAATAGGTATCGCAGTAGTGTGTCGTTTGGGATATCTGTTTGGATGTTTTTGTCTAAGTCGTTTTGCACGTCGAGTCTTCATTAACTGAGCAAAGTTGCGAACTTACTTAAGCAGAAGCTGAAAAACGTTCCAATATATATAAATGTGCAAATGGGTTTTAGTGGCCCTCTGAAAATGCAATTCACTGATCTTGTATAAACAATGTTTGCCATTTACATACTTTGTAATGTTTACATACCACTATTCTTGAAATATATTACGTTTCCCAACATTTTCACATACTAGTATTATGTTTTAGAAAATTTACCTGGTCTCTTAATGTAATTTTTATGGATTTCTAAATATGTTTTAGATGTTTAAATGGTATTTTTTCAGAAAATAAGCATTAATATAATTGGTTATTAAAAATTTCTCTCGACCACTTCACCGACTCAGGAAAAGAAAGCAACTTATTGGCCATAGTCTGTTATAGTACGATACATCTGGCACTAGTCACTCTAATATATTTGTACATCAAATGAGAACTGCATCCATCAAAGCACAAATTAGTGCACTATCACAATGAAGCCGAGACTAAAGTTATAGTACATGCCAATCCCATTGGACTAAGCCAGACATAAAGTGATGGAAATTTCCTACCAGTCATTGTATGCAAGCAGAACATTAACAAACGTTGTGCAACGTTATTCTCAGACAGAACGTGAAGCATAAGCTGTCATCTGGGGTTGTGGACGCTTTTATTTATACCTACTTGGACGACTGACCACAAACCACTGGAAGTGATCTACTCACCCAAATTAAAACCACCATCACGCATTAAGCGTTGGTCCTTGTGTTTACAGCCATATATATTTAAAGTCAAATACAAACCTTGACCAAAGTAACAACAGGTTTCCTGTCCAGATTATCGCAAGTCAAGTATGATAAAAAGAATGTAGGCGAATAATATGCATATTCCGTTATGCAAAACGCTATTTCAAAAGTAATGACACTTCAGTGGATACAGAATGCGCCCATGCTAGAAAGTGACATTAAACAGAATATCGAAATCTAATCGATGTATCCGTTTCAAAGAAGATTTATCTGTTGTTAATGGTGTATTGTTGAAAGGATCTAGAATTGTAATACCGTGAAATCTGAGAAAACACACACTCAATGAAGCACATGAGGGTATATTGAAGACCAAGCTGAAATAGCGAGAAAAAGTATGGTGGCAAGGAATTAACCGTGAAGCTGAACATTAATTTCAATCATATAAGGTGTGCCTGCTAGTGGGACCTGTGCCGAAACAAGAGGTATTAGGAGACAGTTACTGGATGAACCGTAGCAAGATTTATGCGTCGACTTGATTGGACCGGTTCAAACAGGAGAATAATAATTCGTTTTGGTGGATTATTATTTAAGATAGCAGAAAGAGGAAATCATTCGATCATTGAAAATTATGTTTGCGCACCATGGATTACCAATTTAAGACAATATTAATTTGAAAATGGAATAAAAAATACCAAAAGCACTTCATTTGGCCACAAGCCAATGGTGAAGTTGAAAGGCGAAACTGGACATTGTTAAAAGCATTTAGAATAGTGCATGCAGGAAAAAGTGGCTGGATTTAAACAATAAATATCTGTGAGAAAATTTATTGAATGGATGGGAAAATCAGATTTTAAAAATGAGAATTGTTTTTGTAAGGTTGACCTTTCATAAGATCAAATGCTTTCGACAGATTGTTGTACACAGCGAAATCGATTGATAAATGAACAAATTGACGTTACGTTTTCTTTTTGAGGTCACGCACAGTCACAAAAATAAAAAAATCTGACGATGTAGCATGTATTCAAGTGATGTTGTACATATTCGTAGTATTGAAAAAAAAACACAAAGGACTTTTTTTCGCAAATTTGCACAAAATAATTATCAAGCGAACTTTGGCATTTATAGCGATTTGAAAGTCTTAAAACTTTTTAAAATGCTCGCGGTTGCCTTTTATGAAGTTTTAACGCCTTTCAAATCGCAAATAAAAAAAGTTAAACCTAAAAAACCTTGGATGTCATTTGATTTTTTATCCCTTATGTAAGGAAGGACATTCAGTAGGGAAAAAATGCATCAAATTCCTAAAACTATATGGCTTAGGCATCCTATGCAAGATGTATCAACAAGTATCACAAACGTAAAAAGGTTCTTAGAAACAATTGTAAAATTCATTTATTGAAAAATCAACCACTTGGATCCAAAAGATTCAAGACGATTTTGGAAATCTAAGGTTAAAAATAAAGAAATATGAAAACCAAACTGCCTGTTTTGCCTGTCTATTTCTGACTTTGACTTGGTTTACCATTTTAAAATGTCGTTAACCCCCAAATCCAAGATTTCTGTCTTTAAGTTCAATCAACAGCTACAGTATTAGATTTTCCTTTTACTTGTGCTGTCGTTTAAAAGGGGATCCCAAAATTAAAGAATGTAAAAAGGTACTGCCATGATTCTAAATGAATTCCTAAAAAGTTGGTTACAATACTTCAATTTTGTTATATGTGAAACTGTTTTACAGATTTTAAGAGAATGGCGTATTCCATGGAGTATAGAATGGTCCCCCTGATTTCATCCAATTATAAATCAGGTGATCCAAGTGACTGCAATAATTACAGGGGTATTTCGATAGCTAGCTGATAAGAAAATTATCTTCGTCCCTTCTACAAGGCACACTATCTCATTTTTTAGAATCATATAACTGAATGAGCCGTAATCGAGGTAATTTTAGAATTGGATATAGAAATCACGAACCATATATTAATTCTTAAAATCCCCAATAAACAAATATGACTGTAAACCTAGAAAAAATGTATGTCTGCTTTGTAGACTTTAAAAATGCGTTTGACACTGTTTCTAGAAAAACCCTTATCAATAGAAAAAATAAACCAGGGGCTCCCAGGAGCCTGTATCGCTCACCTGGCTTTCAGTTGCCACAATCAAGGTAACATTGTAAGTTATACAGTTGATCTTCAGTTTCTCAAACTTTCGTAGCTCAAACACCTCCAATATCTTGAACTGTTTTTAAAGTCTGATAATGTTTTACTATATTTCTTTGTTGGTTTTTTTTTTGACAAAAAACGTTCTTGCTAAGGCCCCTTTTGACACCAGTTTTGAAGTCGAGATGTCATTTTGTAAATGGCAGTAAGCAAACAATTTTCAACATCGGTTTTGAAGTCGCAACATCAATATCTACTTGGAAATCAAATTTCATTGAAATCGGACAATGTTGAATTTTCCCGCCTTTTTTGGCGGCCATTTTGAAAATGGCGGTCAACGAACAATTTTTAACATCAGTTTGAAGTTACGACATCAAGAAGAATTTGGAAACCAAATGTCATTGAAATCGGACAATGTTGAATTTTCCCGCCCTTTTTAGCGGCCATTTTGAAAATGGCGGTCAAGGAACAATTTTCAACATCAGTTTTGAAGTCGTCAAAGCATGGCAAACATTTCACCAATTTACACTTAACCTTCATCTTCTATAGTTTTGGAAATAAAAGATGAAAAATACGAAAAATTTTAAAAATTCGGTGAAAAAAGGGCAATAACTCTTACAAGGATCTATGGATTTTCTTCAAAATTTCAGAGTGGGTAGTTCTTGATATGCTGAACATTTTTGCAATTTACACTTGACCTCTATCTGTTACACTTTTTGAAATAAAAAAATAAACAAGAGGTTCTCAAGAGCCTGTATCGCTCACCTGGGACCTGCAGCACTATAATTCCAAATTGATGGTCCATCTTTGGTGGTGTATGTACATAAGAATCAGAAACTTTTTATAAAATTTAATTAAAATTGTTCAAGCAGTTTCAGAGAAGATTTTTGAATGCAGTTTCCAAACTTAAGGGACTAAGTTAATCTACGTTCCCTGCTGGCAGCTATTTAACATAAAACTTTGAAGAGGGTTACACAAGGACTATCATATCAAAATTCTACTGAAATTGTTCAAGCAGTCTCAGAGGAGAAGATCTTTTTATGCATTTCCAACTGGGTCCAATGTTAAACTATGTTTTGCTACTGGTGGCCATGTCGGAAGACGGATAACCACCAAAGTAACAAGCTTGGTCAAATCAAAATCTCACAAGTTTCATTTATGCAATGTTTAAATTGAATCCATTCAATGGTTTTCCATCATATCTTTGCATGCATTTCCCCATTGCTGGCAGCCATATTGGATAATGGATCAGAACTGGTCAGCTTCTCATAAGCAAAGTTTCGATTACGCAGTTCTCTAGAAGAAGATCTTTTGTTAACTTAAGTTCACAGCTGGTGACACTTGGTCAGCACCTGACAGGCATCATTCATGTCATGTTTGATTTAAATCCATTTAGCAGTTCTCTAGAAGATCTTTGTGTGCATTTCCCATAG
>MJUU01035230.1:6369-20647 GCA_002080025.1 Modiolus philippinarum
AAAAAAAATCGAGGATCAGAAAATTTTCAGGATACGAGAAGGCTTCAAAAATAGGATAACATAAATGAAGCAAAATATCTAGCATGGACCAAAAAAGAGAAGATTGCTTCCTGCGAGAAAAAAAATAGCCAAGATTGCACGAGAAAAATATCAAGGATCAGATGTTCGTTCCCCCTTTTTAAAAATGGTTGATCCTTAAGAGATATTGCTGCACTTGTCAGCATACCTCTGAACTTATCTTGGAAATAATTCAAAGGAGAAAATCCACTAAAGCCCGATGGAAAATAAAATTTAAGACAGTTTGTACTTTTCCAATTTCTTCCCCTTTCGACATTTAATTTGAAAACGGCATACTACTGAAATCTAGACTTCCTTATATGTAGTGTCAGCTAACATTGTGTTAAAAAGCATAGGAATTGTCAACTGGGACATAAGTTATTGACAAATTGTCTACAGACGACAACTGCAACATATTTTAATACGACCTCAATTTGTTTTTGCAGTTGTTCAAAAATGTTGCAAAATGTATATCATATTAATTTTTGGGTTCTCTCATGAAATCTTTCGTATTTTAGATATTTATACCCAAACGAACGAAGTTCGGGGGTATATAGGAATCAATTTGTCCGTCTGTCCATCTGTCCGTCTATCTGTGTGTCTGTGACAAATTTTTCGTAACAGTTTGCTCAGTAACTACTGATCACGGTCACTTGAAATATTGTATGCAAGTTTGAAATGATGTCCCATACCGCAAGTAGCGATTTCAGGTTTGCCGAACATCTACTACCCGTTTATCGACTTATCAGTTTCTGGACATCTTATGTCAATTGTAGAAATTTTTCGTAACAGTTTTCTTAATAACTACAAATCACTACTACTTGAAATTTTGTATGGAAATTTATAATAATGTTCCGTACTGCAAGTAGCGATTTCAGGTTTGCCGGGCATTTTCATCCTGTCTACAGACTTAACTTTCGACATCTTTCGTTAATTGTAGAAAGTTTTCGTTACAGTTTTCTCAGCAATTTCTTATCAATGAGGCGTGAAATTTTGTATGCAAGTTTAAAACAATGCAGCATACTGCAAGTAGTGAATTCAGGTTTACCAGACATCTACTTCCTGTTTACCGACTTACTTAATACGGGAATTTTGAGTCGTGTTCACTCCGACAATATTTTTGTGTATTATACGAAAAAAAATCAATACATCAATACCTTGAGATGGAATCACTAATTAATGAACACTGTTGAGCTAAGGGTGATTTATATTTAATCTATTTGTAGCGCTTCAGATTCATTGCTTCTCGTCGATTAAAGTTTAGTTAAATAATTGTCATGCAGGACAATTGTAAGTGCACTTCAATTTCATAAATTGTTTGTTTTTAGGTGGTATATATTTATATTCAATAGTTCTGGATTCCGGTTATCCTGACTGGTATTTAAGGAGATCGTTTTCGCCTTCAATTTCACGAGAGTTCCTATCTCAAAAGTCCCGTATTCTTGAGTATTTCCAGATTTTAATTATATATGAAAAATACACTATTGCGAGGGAAGTGTTGAAACACAGAACGAAGGAACGATATGACTATCTTTTGGGAGAAACATGTATCTTGAAAGAACTAACATTGTATTTTGAGGGAACGTAAGAAAATATTTTTTTCTTAATTTTTTCCTTGTGTGTCACTATTCTAATACGGTATTCTATGAAAGCATGGAATAGATATGTGTGATCCTCTACCGGCGACTAAGTATCTCAAGGGCATGACTTAGTAGATCTCATGCAGTAGAATATCTACATTTATTACATACTTAGTAGAAAGAAAAGTGTTTTTGCATGATCAATATGACCGGAAGTAAACTGTCCATATTTTCACATCCCAGGAAAATAATAGGTTATTTTATGCTCCTCGTGCATCTCAGACAAAATAAACGACTTCCGGTACATATTGGCCTGGGCAAATAAACGACTTCCTGTCCATATCGGCGTGGCATTTCTAAAACGTCGGAAGTATGTAATAAAAAGTTTAATACATGTGCATTTCCATATTGACCTGATTATCATCCCTCGACCCATATTGTCCCTCGACTTCGTCTCGGGCCAATATGGGTGTCTCGGGATGATAACCAGGCCAATATGGAAATGCCCATGTATTAATCTGTATGTATTCCGTGGCCATGACTTCGTAAAACATGACCTGGACTAATTATAACTGGTAAGTTATTTGTTATACCCACATAATCTTTCATGCATGACGAAAAGAGAATCGCTGGAATAGGAAAAAAATCCCATGTTTACATACATTATTTCTTACATTGTACAAATTTGTTATTAATGTATATAAATTATGTGTGAACATTTCTGAGATCTGAAAAAGTACCAGCGATTAGAAATCTGATCTTATTTTATTTGCAATAACGGAAATGAATTGCTAACTTGAAGGTAAAATGTTAAGAATCCTAGTAGACTTTGCTGTTTCGATCGAAAAACAACTTTTATTTATAGTATAAAACTGTGCATGTAAATCGGGCTTATGACAGAACATATTTTTTTTTATGTAATCACGAAATAATCAAATGAAACTTAGATAAGTTTTTTTTCTCAGTCAATAACTCTTTATCTTTTTTCTGTGCGTTTCTTTAGTATTTCCTCGAAGTTCGTGATATATACTGGGGCCGAAGTGCGATGCGAAAATTTCCTTATTTAATTTCTATAGATGCGACTCGATTAAGTGCCTTTATTTAAGTCAATAACAAATTGACTGCAATAAGGTGCAAATTAATGTAAATAAGGCATTTAATCGAGTCGCATTTATACAAATTAAATGTCATTCACGTTAACAAGGAAATTCTCGAGTAACACATCGACACCCAAGTGATATATGAATTATTGTATTAATAAAATCTTCAAAAAAGTAGTTACAAATTAAAAAATGCCTTTTATATTAACTCGAAGTATAAAAAGACCAGAAATTAATGTGATAGTTTGTAAGTGATAAAGTTTTGTATAGAAAAATATTTCAGTTTTTTTTGTTTCTTACATTATTGAATAATATCAAAGTTTATTCCGTTATTAGTGCACTTCTTCATGATTGCGGGAAAATAAATCGTTACACATGCAGTCACTATCGTTGGATTTATATGTTTGTAGGTGAAAGATTATATCTATTCATGTATTGAAAAACGGAGAGTGTTTTAACGAATATTTGTAGTCTTACAATTTTTTGCGTAAGGCGCGGACTATTTTATTGTCTAGGGTGATTAGTGCTCGCCGGACTTTTTTTCGGCTGCTTCTTGGGCAAGTTTTTCCATCTTACTTCGAGTTCAATAATTTCTTTAACAAGTAAAAGGTCTATACATTAAGTTTCAGAAATATTATCATTGTTTACCCCTTTCAAATAAAAAGATACTATGGATATTGTAACTTCTGCAGATGGCCATTTCAGTATCTTCAGTGCAGATCAAATCAAAACCTTTAGAAGACATAAATCTAAATATATACAGTAATTCAACCCTTTTAAACAAAGAAAATTTGCATTGCTCTAGACGTAAAAAAACGGTCCACTCTTTCCTGTCCCCGAAAATCAACTTGATGGTCAGTTGTCTAATCCATGGTAAGCTTTGCATGCTGCGTAAATGTGTTTGAAAACACAAGTTAATGATAATTTTCTGTAATATGGATAATTTATTGCACACGCATGCGAATCATTTCATATTTAGAAACCGTGGTCAAACTGATAGTGCAGTGACTAGGTTTTAAAAAGACGCTTATTTTAGGAGTTTAATGGACCAGCATACCTCATGGCTAAAAACGATATTTTTCAAAAGACAATAGTCTAAAGTTATTTTTTTGCCCTGTCGTAAAACATTCCTACGGTGCAGTTTTCCGGAAATTCACTAAAAACGAGATATTTTGATTTTTGCCAAATTTTGATGAAATATGAACAAAGTCTGCTCACACAGATACGTTTCAATAATTGTTAATAAATATATTGAAAAACGAAACATGATTATGTTAGCTATGATATCACAAAAGAAAAACATATTTCGAAAACCTAGAAGTTGAGGAATTTTTTTTTTGTTGTAAGGGGGGATGTCCCCTTGACTATGAGTTTACCTGCTGTCAAATGTTGTGAAATAAGTTTTTCAGCAAATTTTCATTAGTTTTTGCATTAATTCAATGGTTTTATCAATTATCCAAACGTTTTCATCGGTCAAATATAAATCTATCGCATTTTTCTTATTTTTGAGGTATTCAACAAAAATCCGCTGAAAGACAAGATGTGGACAATCTTGATGTTTCGCGGATAAACATTTTCTGTGCTCTGCTAAATATTGATGAATAGTTTTGTATATGAAGAAGTAACCACTAGGTAATGCAATAACCAGAAAAATAACTAGCAACTGCCACTTCCGGTCACGTGACAGATGATTCAATATGGTTACCACAAATACAAATGTTTTGTGTAAAATTTTAACAATTTTGGGAGAGAAAATGCAACAAAAACTTTAAATAATTTATAATGAATGAACACATAGTTGTAGTTATCATTCAGATGACAGAAAAACGAAAAATGAAACTGTAACAAATAACAAAATACCGAAGTTACTGCAATTTATTTTCTGAACAAGAAATAGAACAAAAACATGTTCCGTACAAAATAAAACACTGTTCATAACAAATGAAACTGAAATTGCGTTATTCTTCTTCGTTTTTCGCCTTCCTTTGATATCTTGCTTCTGTGTTTTCGTTTGCAAATACACATGTATATTTAGGTTTGGGTACCCATAAACCGGTTTAACCCTACCGCTGGCTTTTGCTAGTGCCGGTACCAAGTCCGGCTGTCCCGAGTTCCTATCGTTGTTTATGTTTGTCTTTTGTATTTTTATTATGGGTTTTTTTCTTGTGCAGTTCCTATTTACTTTCTGGCATGTGGCTATGTTTTTCGGCCATTGTAGGTGTTTCCTGTTATCTTTTTTATTCCATTTTACTATACCCAAACCACATGTAACCAAACACGACTTTATGGTTTCTAGGGAAAAGGATTCCAACGCGGGTTTCTAAAGAAAAGAAGAAGTATTTCTTTAATTTCAATTTTTTTTCAAATATTTTCTTACACTAGCTTGTCTGTGATTTCATCCCTTCTTCATAAAAATCCGGTCGTATCAATAAGCAACTATCGTAACCTCTAGAAAGATTCCGTAAATCTATTTATAGTTGTATACATTTTCTTGTATTTGCCATTCTCGTTTGTTCCTTGGACATTATGAATGTAATACAATTTTTAGTGTCAGAAATTCTCTACTTTTTGTCTTAAATGTATGGACTCATAAAATATAAGCTTTCAATGAATATTAATCCCAAGAAAGTTGTGAATCTCTTGCCATGGATACTACACATTTGAATAATGTATTCGTGTTAAAACAATTTTTCGTTATTTCCAAATTTCTTGTATGCTAGAACGGGTAATAGCATGCAAAATTTCAGTAAAATTAAATGGCGATGGGAGAGGGTAAAAAAACACACACACACCAACTTCGGCAGAATATAATATTGGACAAAGAAGGGAAACGGGGAATGTGTCAAAGAGACAACGACCCAAAGAGGGGTAATAACAACTCAAAGCCACCGTAAGATCTTCAATGAACGATGAGGAAACCCCACACCCAACGGCAGGTCGGAGTCGGCACCTAAATAAAGAGTATTCAAGTTCAGCTAAATAAACACCATCCTAGACTCCTATAGACATAAAGTAAACTAACTAGAAAACAGACAAGACATACAAAAACTTAATAAATTTTCTGACTTAGGACAGGTGCAAACCTGTTGCGGCGGGGTTAAACTAGTTTTATTGGGCCCAAACCTTGTAGTAGTCTAATTAATTAACAAATATCAAATTTGAAAATAAGTTGCAAATTAATGAACAGTTTTTTTTCCATTGTGTTTTGTCGCAAATCGCTTTTTTTATGCATATACCGGTTCAGTATATCTATAAAAGTATACAGGATTTTGTTCTTACAATTTTGGCTTCTGTTTGGTTTGTCGCGCCATAAAACCGGTTTAACCAACGATTAATTTTGCGGTTGTCAATGCCTGTACTAAGTCAGGACCATTTTTTCCCGGTGGTTTTGTTCCTTAGATTTCGGCTCTTGACAATTGAGTTCGGTTAATTTGTTGGTGGATCCAAAGGGGGGTTCCGGGGTTTGGAACCCCCTTTTTGGACAATCATGTATTTTTTAATTTTAAGAAATACCCTCCAAAAATTTTGCTGCTCGCTTCGCTCCGCGAAAGTTCCTTTCACTTCTTAATTGGACCCTCCTTTTCAAGTTTCCTGGATCCGCGCCTGTATTACGCTCATTTTTCATAGTCTAAGGAATTTCTACTATATATATAGTCAGCTCGGTGTCTTGAAATAAAATAAGAAATATAGAGTATTTGCCAGTTTAGTTGAGCTGTGAGAAGTAGATGCTAAAGCAACTATATAACTGCCCTACACGGACGGACTGACAGACAGACACATGCACGGACAGACGCAAAGCGATAAATATTGAGTATTTGAGTGTCAGCCCTGCAGGTACAGCCCATTAGGAATTGTTTCAAAAACGTTGTCTGATTTTAATGTCGTCAAAACTTTGCCTTTGCTGTTTGTAATAATTTTTCATGCGAGGGGTTCAAAAACAAGCAATCACAAAACAGTCTTTTAAAGAATGAATTTCCTTAAAACTATTTTAAAAAATATCATTTAATGTTACTTTTTAATATTATAAGTGCGTTTAAGATATCTAATATTTTTTGTCGGGTATTCGGGAAAATCAACAACCCAAACTTTTTTCCCAGAATCACAGAGGGAGTGAAAAGTAACAACCGTTTTTCATTTCAAATACTTCGAATATTAGTCTGTTGGCGCTATTGTATTCTAGGGTATACTTCATGTGTCAACTATGCAATAGGACAAGTTACAATATTTTTAAAATGTGGCTGCCTATCCCGTTTTTTGCAAAAGTATGGATTTTTTGCTGATTTTCAGTCTTGACTTTTAACCTCAATTTCCTACTAAATTCTGCACCACTTCTGCCTTTTACGACAGGGCAAAATAAACGCACCATAACTTCTTATACACTATATATAAAAATCAGCCATGAGGTATGCTGATCCATTAAAGTTGAAATTTTTGGCATTTAGTCACTGTACTATTTTGTTCGGGTGAACTTAAAATGTGATATTACATTTTATACATTTCATACACAAATGGGATATGATATCCTGTCGTTTGAAACAATCATTGCTGGAAAATTATTGCTGATATGGCTTTTTGGAATTTTTAAGTTGATACTGAAGTTTTGAATCTCAAGCAAAATTAATGAAATCCTCTGCTTTTATACATTTAAATACATTGGAATGCTTTTGCTATGCCTCCTTTATTTTATTCATAATTCTGAAAAACTGGTCATAAAAAATATCAAAAAAAAATTTCAACAAGTTTAAACTATTGGTTTCCATTCCTTATGCAGAAGCAGTGCCAGTGTTAAGTTACAAACTATCAAGAGGAGTTTAGCTTCCTACCAAATTTAATATGCGCCTTCGTCTAAAAAAATAACTTAACTCGCTTATTTTTTGTTTCGAATATATTTTTTTTAAACATTTCATCATTTCAAATCCATGCTAGATGCATATCTACTTGAGATCTGTAAAAGTCAAACATCAAATTACTGTGCTGAATAGTTGCGGCACAGTTCCGGCGAAAATTGCCAGACTTAAGCAAATGTGTCCAGTTTGGCTATGCCTAACATGCAACTGATTATAATTTCTCAATCGCTGGTTATGACCATAGAAAACAAATAATTGCTGTATTGCTGTGAACTGTGGCCAATTCAAGTATCTTGTTATTTTCGATGTGTATTTCTAACACACATGTATATTCATCTGTTTCATAAGTAGTGTATCAATGTTAACCAAGAATGGAGTGACGAACTAAATTTTGTCAGTGAGTAACGGGTGGAATAAGGATTCAATGCCCCCTCCCTCCTTACACACATACTTCAGCACACCAAAATTCCCTGTATTTTCGTTAACTTCCCTGCTATCTCTCTTTTGCCATTATAACTTCGATTCTTTTAAACTCATGTAGGCCTCTTACAGCATCAGTTGGGACTGTTCTTTTTTTTTCGGACCAAATGTCTACACTTTTATTGAATTCTTACATGACTTAAGAAACTACCTTCGGCCTATTGGACCTTCGGAATATCGGCCCTTCAGACAATCGCTGTGTGACGGCTTAGCGGTGGTTCTCCTTATCCTTTTCAAATTAATCGATCATTCTTAAAATTGTCGCACTATTTGTATGTACTAATTAATAGGAAAATGTATGGGTTAAATATTGGGTTATCAGCATTTTCCAAAAATAATTCCCCATTATTAAAAGTTGGTAGGTGAGAAAAGGTGTCACCCTTGTAGACTCCAAGTACATGTGTATGTATTAAACAATTCATCTATCCTGAATAATGAAAATATAGGAGAATATGATAATAACTGTTTGCCGTAACAAAGTGCAAATTACTNATAGGAAAATGTATGGGTTAAATATTGGGTTATCAGCATTTTCCAAAAATAATTCCCCATTATTAAACGTTGGTAGGTGTGAAAAGGTGTCACCCTTGTAGACTCCAAGTACATGTGTATGTATTGAACAATTCATCTATCCTGAATAATGAAAATATAGGAGAATATGATAATAACTGTTTGCCGTAACAAAGTGCAAATTACTTATTTTTAGAGAAAATTCAAAGACCCATTACTTCGGAAAGACATTTGCAAAAGAAAATATTGCATGATAAGGAGCTGTCCTAGATCCAGAGGGTGATTTTTTTTAAATATCGTGCAGAATTTTGGCAAAAATTAAGAAAAAAGTGGTAGAAAATCAACTATAACCCCTGTTTTTCTGGAAACTGATCGATACTCCCTGTTTCCCTTTTTTTTCCGCCGCTGGGGATCCAAAGCATTGACAAGAATTAAAGTGTTGAATATAAGTAACACAAAAAATGTCAATAACATGTGTTTTAAAATATGCGTTTTGGTGGTATTAAGGGGGCGACCATTAGATTTTCAGGGGAGGGCGTGGGCGATTTTGCCTAGAAAATTTATTTTCACGAAAATCTCGAACAAATTATTTATTTTCACCCAATATCACATCAAATTATTTATTTGTATTCCCAACAAAACATTTATTCTTCGAATCAAAGTTAAATTATTTATTTTCATCACAAGAAGGGTCAGAATATGTAATTTAAATGGTACCAAGATTAAATTATTTATTTACAAAATCGCCCCTCCCCCCTGAAAATCAAACGGTCGTCCCCTAAATGGTACGAAGTATATCGAAACTTTAAAACTTTGAAAAATGAGTTATTATCTGAATAATCTTTTTGGTACCACTCACTGATCTTATATACCGTTCCTTCGAAAGGAAATAGACAGAGACGAAAAGTGAAATGGATTTTTTTTACATTATCTTTATCAAACTGTATTATCAAGAACGATTTTTTATCATCACAGAATGTTTGGAGTAAAATATAATACATTAAACAACATGTATATCGATAAGAATAATATTGATGAACACGATCTCAAGCGAGTGCTTACGTGACTGGTTGATTTTATTACATCACATGCTGTGCTTTAAAATTACTGTTTTAATTATGCAGACTTATGTTTTGTATTACTTTATAATTGGTATTAGCATTCATTTTTCTTCTAGTACTCAGCAAATACTGCCCCTTTTTGAAAGAATGAAAATCTTAAAAAAAGTTGTATCTTAGGGAAAAAAGGACTGTCATCACAGCTGTCAACATTCGATGATTCTAATTTGGATTTTCTCTAGCTCTTCTGAAGAATTTATCTGCTTGTATCCGTCGTTTGATCAAACCCTTAAAGAAAGAACGAATTTAACTAAGTCTTACTAGATAAATTGCATACATGTATCTTATCTCATCCTGAAACATCCTGGACTGGGTTGCACAAAAGTTAATAGACTATTTAATATTTAATAGTCTATTAAGCTTTAACATTTCCAACTAATTTAATAGACTATCAACTTTTAATAGTCTATTAAGTTTTAATTGAACTTTGTGCAACCGGGTCCTGGACGTTACGCGTGATGTTGGTAATACTTGACGTTACACTTAAAAAGACGTCAAAAATAAGAATTAAAAAGATTGACGTTTCTCATTTCGTTCACTGCCATTTTTTATTTAGTTCATCGCTTTTAATAAAATCATTCTGATATTGATTGTATAATATTTTTATTTTTATGAACATCCATTTTCAGAGCACTCGACTGACAAAGAACAGCAAAATCAAAAATAAACTGGTCGTGATTTCAAATGAAAAACCGAGTACAAACTGGTATCTATAAGTCAAATTATATTCAATTTATGAAAGAAGTACTGACAATTTATTCGAGTAGTATACTGACAATTTATTCAAGTAGCAATTGATGAAAGAAGTACTGACAATATATTTATTCAAGTAGTAATTCTTGAAATAAGTACTGACAATTAATTCAAGTAGTAATTGATGAAAGACGCACTGACAATTTATTCAAGTAGTAATTGACGAAAGACGTACTGACAATTTATTCAAGTAGTAATTGGTGAAAGAAGTACTGTCAATTTGTTCAAGTAGTAATTCTTGAAAGACGCACTGCCAATTAATTATTCAAGTAGTAATTCATGAACGAAGTACTGACAATTTGTTCAAGTAGTAATCCATGAACGATGTACTGACCATTTATTCAAGTAGTAATTCATGACAGAAGTACTGACAAATTATTCAATTAGTAATTCATGAAAGAAGTACAGACAATTTATTCAAGTAAAATTTCATGAAAGAGGTACTGACAATTTATTCAAGTAGTAATTCATGAATGAGGTACTGACAATTTCTTCAAGTAGTAATTCAGAATCCAGATGAATCAATTGCAGCTAAAATGTCCAATTGTTCATTTTGCGTCAAATGAAGTACATCGTTTTCGAGCGAGCCACTTATGACAATCAAGTTTCGTAAGGATTTTATCAAATGTGAATCCTGTTTTAATTTTGCTAATTTTTCCGGTTTTTTTTGTTTTTTTGTTTGTTTTTTTTTGTTTGTTGTTTTTTTAGCTCATCTGACCCAAAGCGTCAGTGTGAGCTATTGCCATCACTTGGCGTCCGTCGTCCGTCCGTCTGTTAACTTTTCACATTTTCATCAACTCCTCTGAAACCACAGAAGCAAATTCAACCAAACTTTGCAGGATTGACATATGGAAGGTACTTTACAAAAATTACTCATTTTGTTTCGATCCAACAAACAACATAGCCGCCAGCGCGGAACTTATATTTTACATTTGACCCTATGCAAAAAACATCAACTCCTCGGAAAAATACATTTCCGTTCGACTGATGAAAATTTCATGGTTACTGAAAAAATGGCAGATGAAAATAAAACTTACAGGGGCAAATACTAACAAACTGTCACGACTGATTGCAGCTCCGGTAAAAACATTTTCTATTATTCTTTTAGGTCTTGCCAAATTAATATCTTACTCTTCGGATGTTCTAAATGTATTTTGAGCTCGATGAAAAAAAAAATTATAATATTTTTTCAGCTCTTAGTTTGAAACTGTCTAATTGCATTTTTTTTCTTCTAAAATATGCTTTTGTAGTAGAACATTGTAGCAAAAACTGATAAAATGGAAGTTTTGATGCAGTTTCATAACACATTCTCAAATCTAGGAGTGAGCAACCAATATATATTCGTGAACAAATAGTTCTTCCAAACGTGCATATACATGTGCAGTTTAAACGAGATTAAACTTTAATTGATGCCCAAAATACTGTTGAAAATTTTAATTGCCCACTTTTCTTCTTTTTATTTTCTTGGAACTGTTTTTGATCGCCGGCACTTGACTTATTTAACATATTTTACTTTTAGGGGGAAGGGGGAATCTTTATCGCTCCTTTCTAAAATTATCTTTCGCTTCTAAAAGTCTAGTTTTTGGGAGAAAATCCAAAAAATTATCATTCCCTTTCTCTTGGTTCCAAATTTTTATTATGATTGTCCGAAGAACTAAAAATTAATTTGGTGTGGTCTTATTCGTGTGGTCTTATCTTATGGTGGCTTTGAGTTGTTATTGCTCCCCTTAGGGTCGATGTCTCTTTGACACATTCCCCGTTTCCCTTCTTTTTCTTATTATTCGTGTTTTTTTTTCTTTCCAACTATATAGTTGGAGTATATTCTCATGTGTTCATTTTAACCGAACTTGACTACTTCTATCTCTTATTTATGACCCCGTCAGTCACAGTTACAATATTTTATTCGATCGCTATCGATTGCAATCAGTTTCGGGTGTTCATAGTATGAAGAGATCGATTTCAATCGTGTAGTGGCCAGATGTGGCCAGTTCGCATTTTCGCCTTTATCCTTTCGCTTCCCACAGAGCGAAAACGCGAAATCGAAAATGCGAAAGCGCGACAACGCAAAATCGAGAAGACGAAAACTCGAAAACGCAAAAGCAAAATCACAAAAGGCGAAATGAATTTCNGTGGAAAGTGAAAGGAGAAAAGACGAAAACGCGAAATGGCCGCATCTGGCAACCATACAATCGACCTTTTTGATCCCTTAAAAAGAAAATTGATTCAAATAGAGACGATTGCTGTTGATTCAGGTGCTTTGAAATAAGCATGGGTCGATCGCAATCGGTTTTAATGAGAACGATTAAGTTCGATCGCAATCGATTCAAGAGTAAGATAAATATTTTCTTGTTTCTTACATGAAAGAAGTGAATGATGTGTAAATTCATGATAAAAATTTCTACAGATACAAGACAAATCTACGAGAATAGTTCAAAGACAAAGAAAAAAATGCTTTTATTGCTATTCTTGTTTTTATTAGAGTTTTCTAGAGAAACCATTTTGGTATTAAAACAAACCTGTTCCGTATTTTCTGTCTTTTTCTAATTTATCAACTCTTATATTATTGTTTGGACGATACATGATGAGCGCCGTCTGTCGTGCGTAAACACGTCGCCATACGAAAAACCGTTTCGTTCCAAAACTTTAACTGGACAAATTTGTTGAAGTCAAAGAAAGTGGCGTTGTAGCAACCGTTAATGATACAACGCCACCTAATGATATCAATATCATTTAGCGTTGCGGGCGCAGCGCTAAATGATATAATTTATAGCGTTAAGGATCTACCTTATCGCCTGCTAATGATACAAAACCGCTAATGATACAATTTAGTTCATTTAGCGTTGACGCATCGCCGCTAAATAATACAACAAAAATTTGATGAAAAACCGGAAAAAAAGAGCAACCGCAACCGCTAATGATATAAAATGTTTATATTATTAAGCGTTGCATTGCAACCGCTAATGATATAAAGTTACACATAAAATCATATGCTTAGAGAAGCATTCAGATACATATGCAAAGAACTTAAGATTATTTTGGTCTTTGGATGATCAAAATGGTGAAATTTGGAACTAAAAAGGAAAAGGGGCGAGAAAACCCAAAATGCTCAGAATCGGATGAAATTCTACACGAAGGTTGTCTTGCAAGTATAAAACTCAGCTTTAGTGTATTAATTGATTTTTCAATATTAAAAATATATTTCTAATATTTCAAAATATTTTTCTGCATATATTAAAAAAAACAATTTGAAATATTAGGAAATGGATTATTTATACTAAGACATGAATTTCTAATATTAAGAAAATTGCAACCAAAAGTGGATGAAAGGCTTTTTTTATATTAGAAAATCAGTTTTGATATTAAAAATATTTTTTTTTAATATTAGAAATTGAATTTCTTATGTAAAAAAAAACATTTTTTACAATATTAAAAAAAGAATTTCTAATATTAGAAAAAGATTTTTCAATATTAGAAAATAGTGTCATTTCTAATTTGAAAATCACTTATTCATATTTTTTTACTGTTAAAAAACAATTTTTGATATTAGAAAATGATTTCTTAATATTAGAAAAAGATTTTTTATATTTGAAAATGAATTTAAAATATGAGACAATACCTTTGATTTTCAAATTTAAAAAATTCTTAATATTAGAAATTTACTTTCTCGTATTAGAAAATCATCTCCTAATATAAGAAATTCATATTTCAAAAGGAAAATGTATTTTTAATTTAAGAATTTTTTTCTTCTTTAATTTTAGAAATTCAATTTTTAAAATTAAAAAAACCATTTTCTAATAGAAATCAATTTCTGATATTAGAAAATGATGTTTTTA
>MJUU01035233.1:0-14348 GCA_002080025.1 Modiolus philippinarum
ATAAAATAAGTTAAGACACCTTGATCTTCTTCTATCAATTAATTTTTCCATCCTGTTTCGTAATAAATAGATTCACTACTCGCATAGAGGGGCAGACCTGTAACACTACGCTCAGCTTCTAATTGTAATTTTTCCAATTTATCAGTCTTCTTGGCAACAACCAGATCATAATTCACATGCATATTCCATTGAGGGTCGGATAAAGGTTAAATAAATGCGTGAAATAAAAAATATAAATAATTATATATAAAACTAATTAATTGACAAATGTGAAAAATGGGTAGATTAATGGGTTGTATATATAATTGTGTATATTTTAAATTATTAAATTTGGTCCCGTGTAGAAGGCTTAATTTACTGCCCCTACCAAATTGTTTTGTCTTTTACGGGGAACGTCAAATTCATTTAACCGTATTTCACCTGTGATGTAACACTTCACATTTTAGAGATTTTCTTTCTTTTCAACGGTCCTTTGAAGACAGCAATGTCTACGATCTAGGTCCATCCCCGCCTTTATCTTTTATTTTTTCAATTATATGTTTAAATGTACGTTTGACATAAAATGTATATATACTTTTATATTTTATCGCAGTTTCGACAAGAATATTAACTTGTTCGTTTATTGTGATTTGAGATTGCAAACACGTGAACCAGAATTTTTATCCCTGCACTTTCAAAGAAAGTTCGGGGATATTATTATATCCTCCGTCTGTCTGTCCGTCCGTCCGTCACACTCTTTTCTTGTGACTCAAACTCCTCCTACATTAGTGGATTTAGGGATTTAATTTTGTTGTAGAATTGTTGCATATAGTCTGTAAATGCGCAATAAGCTTTAAGAATTTTGATATTGCTCTTGATGCAAAAAGAGGCCCAATATGTCAATTTTTACACATGTGGCATGTGACGCAAACTCCTCCTACATTCATGGATTTATGGATTTAATTATGTTGCAGAATTTTTGCATATAGTCCGTAGATGCGAAATAAGCTTTCGTTTTTTTTTTATCTTTATCTCAGTGCAAACAAGAGACCCCAAGATTTTGACAAAGGATGTGGCATGTGGCATAAACTCCTCTTACATTTTTGGATTTACAGATTAAAACTTAATGCAAAGTTGTTGCATATAGTCTGTAGATTTGCAATAAGCTTTCGAAATTTTGATTCCGGTTCCAACTTTGGTAAATTTCCTGAAAATGTCAAAGACTTTTATGTTTTGAAATTGGGGCATATAACTATGTGTTTTAGGAAGTGTTTGGTAGAAAACGAGATTTTGAATAATTATAATTCTAAAAATGTGATTCCAATTTTTGGAAGTTTCCTGAAAGTCTAAAAGACTACTTATTTTTTGAAATTCTACTTAGCGACCACACTTTTAGAATTCGTTTCAATCAGGACAAACATTTGCAGCAATTGGACTTCAAAAATATTTGATTCCAATTTTGGTAAATTTCCTGCAAGTCTCAAAGGCTACTATTTTTTGGGAATTCTACCTAGCAACCATACTAAATTAGTTTTTTTGATTTAGGACAAACATTTTCATCAAATGGATTTCAAAAATATTTGATTCCGATTTTGGTAAATTTCCTGCAAGTCTCAAAGACTACTATTTTTTTTTTTTGGAATTCTACCTAGCAACCATACTTAAATAGCTTCTTTAATTGAGGAAAACATTTTCATCAATTGGATTTCTAAAATATTTGATTCAAATTTTGGAAAGTTTCCTGCAAATTTCAAAGACCACTTATTTTTTGAAATTCTAACTAGCAACCATACCAAAATAATTGGTTAAGCTTAGGACAAACATTTTAACTAAATGAAGTTTTGATATATTTGATTCCGATTTTGGTAAATTTCCTAAAAGTCTCAAAGACGACTTATTTTTCGGAATTCTACATAGCAACCATACTTAAATAGTTTGTTTAGTTTAGGACAAACATTTTAATCAATTTGATTAAAAAAATATTTGATTCCAATCTTGGTAAATTTCCTCAAAGTCTCTAAGACAACTTATTTTTTAAATTTCGCCTAACAGCCATATATCCTAAATTCTGTTTGTAAAAATAACGACTATCAATAGTTTGATTTCAAAAATATTGAGAAAAATTATGCCCAGGGGGTGAAACAACTGTTTTCTGTGTCAAACAGGGAGTGTGGGGATAGCTGTCGTTCCGACAACATCTATAGTGTTACGTAACGCAAGCGGGACGGTAACACAAGAGACATATTCATTACTAAATCCAATTTTATTCGCATTGTATATGTTCCCTTAATTGTATTTTTGCCAAGCAAATTGCTAAATACAAATACTGACCAGAAGTTGGGTGTTAAATAAATATATATGAAGAATAATAAAAAGCGCAGTAACACAAGGGACAGAAATAAAAATTACAGTGTCACCTTGCACATCTTAGAGATAATTTTTTAGACTGTTGTAGCATCATAGTGTATGATTGAATACCCACATCTCCAAAGATCAAGTAATATTCCAGGGAGGCACTTCATTAATTAGTAAGAGAGTAACTGGTTGATATACACGGTTGTGGTAACACAAGGGACATGGCCAAAATCACATATGTTTACCTGTATTTTTTCATAAAATATGTACGTATTTGATTTGATTTATGTTATTTTTGAAAAAAAATTTGATAGAAAGTTAATATGGAAATTTAGAATTTTAATGTTCTTAAAAGATATCTTGACATATCTTTCCGATCACGGCAAAATCACAAGCAGTTTTGTAGCCAGAATGACAGTTTTTAAGTCCCCTATTAAACCATGAATTAGACAAATCAGGGTAATTTGTGTTTTACAAAACACTCTATACATTACCAATATAGATCCAAAAATTTCTTAAACCGTTAAAAATACCCTATATCACGTAAACAACGGAATCACACAAATATCAACAAACTTTGAGAATTACCCATATAATTTCCTGAGGACAGTGAAGTGATTGGTTGTTTACTTTTTTAATTATACTTTATGCAAATTGCTCTTATTATCCATTAATTTCATTGGAAAAGCCGAATTTGTTGATTTTTACTAATCTCTCGTTATCCCCGCCCGTCCCTAGCAACGTGTGATAATATTAGCAACGGGTAGCAATGCCTAAAATTATGTTTATAAAATCTTGTCTCAAAAGTTCTGACGTTTCTATCTGAAATAAATAAGGATAATAACTATATTATCGAATAGAACTGTCGAGAGCCAAAACTCCAAAATTGCAGAAAGACTAAGAATGATGGGATAAACCGGTTTTATGGCGCACTTACACTCTCCTTCCAGTTCTGTACTTTCCGATAGCAATTCAACAGCATTCGCACAAAAGAAATTTTCACACGAGCAGAAAGTTCAAAATTGAATCTTGAACCACATTTTAATATTAGGCAAAACTTACTGTCAGTGATTGTGTGTACATTATATACTTACTTGAAGAACTACAACCCTAGACTCTAATAGACAAAATTTATAGCAAGATATATCGTGATGATTATGTGACATGCTCATTATAAAACACATTTTTCAGCATTTTATGCATTCTGAAAGTAGTTCTTGTTGATAATCAAATCTTTTATCATTTGATATTAAAAACTTTGAACTTCTCTTGCTCAAACTGACATTTTAAGTGTAAACTATACACAAAACTGTACTATGTATGTGACTTTCTCGATTCTGAATAAAGCTACACCTGCACACGTATGACTCTGACCTTGAACATAAATTTTGAAATGCATTAAAAAATAACAACTTTGTGGTTATTACTTAAATTTCAACGATTTTTCTCAAAGTTACAGCACAAACCCTTACCTTGCTAAGTCCTAGATTACTAATAGAACATTTTAGTATGGCAGTCTCATCTGTATAGTATGTCAAATTAACAGGAGTAGCGTTGAAAATTGGTAAGTCAGTTGCCCTTGTTACAAGATACCAACCTACAAAATACAATATTGCAATTACACATTTTACTCTTAACAGTTCATAGACTATGTGAGTTTTGAATCTTTAGTCTTGCTTTTAATGTTGTTGGTTATTTTTGATTTCAATGCATTTTCCCCGGCACCTGAATCGTTTTTCAGGGGCTCCAGCTACAGAGCTGCCGGGAGCGTCTGAAGTTGGTGGATAGGGGACTGTCCTGTCTATTCGGGGTAATCAAGTCATAATACGGAAAGCCTGACCGCGAACCATTGTAGCCAAACTGTTTGGAGAAACGCCACGCCCTATGCAGTATAAAGACCCCTTATTGTCTAAAGAGAGCAGAGTCAGTGGGACTCGTATTGAAGGCTAAATTTCCTGCCCCTACCCATTTCTTCCTTTTTCCAGTGGCAATCAAAACTCGGTTGTAACGTCTACCTTTGTTTCTTTCTTCTCTTACTTATATATTGATTTGATTAACTTGTTCACGTCCTGATATAGCTGAAATAGTGCTCACTGGACGTTAAACTTTAACTAATCAATCAATCAATCAATGCATTTTTTTAAATACAAAGTAGGCAATTTGAGATTCACATCAATATTCAATTCTAGTAAGCGAAAAGCAATCGCTTCCATTAGACAGGCTTTTTGAGAAATAAAAATGATGGCGACAAAAACTAAAACTTTCGTTATTGATACATGATCTCTAATCGAACCATCAACAACGGTTTCTGTTTGCTTCCATGTGTAGTGAAATTACAACTTATACATAGATAATTAGTTTAACGGTTATTATTTTCTTTCGATACTGATTTATACTTGATGAAGATACTTTGATCTTTAGATAATTAGCTATGAGTACGGGACGTTGTGTTATGAACCATTTGACAAGACTATCGATAATCTGATGAGCGTTGATGATGAAAACGAATTATCGCTCTAAGTTGATAACTTCTACTGTAATTTTCCAACAAATTACATGTTCAGCCTCTGAATAATGAAAATGTCTGTCTAGTGTGTATATATACGGGTTCATCAAAAGAATCAACTAAAAATATACTTGTGTGGTGTCATATTAAACCAAACATGCTGGTAGGAAAAGACAATAGGCGCTTAAGTTTATCTAATATTCTCATTTGTTTTAACTGCTAAATAGCCCAAAAAGGAGAATAGTGAAAGTTAGATCAATTGCTTTAGTACCTTATCTTTCACTTTAACTGAATTCAATTTAGTTATAAATGACAATGCGGGATATCATACACGTTACATACATAAATTAATAAGAGATATTTAATGGGGTCATCTCACTAATAGTCCGACAGTCATTAGCCCGACAGTCAATAGTCCGACAGTCATATTATACAAAATTATTATGAATTTAATGAAAGTTTATGATAATATTCACATTCCTCTTTTCTCGTTAAAAGGGTTCCAAATAAGGGAATCAAAGATAGTCGCTTGCTTAGGAACATAAACCTTATGGAAAATTGTTCTGATATTGGCAAAATAAAGGGGGGTTATCTAAACTGTTGGTCTTAGAGGGCCTTTGTAGTTTTAAATATATATTAATGATATTTCTGATCAAATAATTAAATTTTGGTGATTGAAAGGAAGCCTTCAATTTAATGTGATATCGTCGAAAATATGTAAGGCTACTTTTAAAAATTAACATATTTTTATTCCATGAATGAAAGCAGGGGTATAATATTAGAATGAATCATGTCATTCAAAAAATCACGAAATGGCGAAATATATGTTTAATATTCTCAAATAGTTCAAATGCGCATGATTGAAATAAATTTTTAGAAACCCTGACATAGAAATCTATTTGAGCCAGGAGAAATGTTATTTTATTATAGCGTATGTAATAATAGCTACATAAAATATCTCGTTTAGGGTGGCCAATCATCATGTTTTTGAAACTGTCATTGACATTCAAAACTCTCTTATTCTATCAACCATGATATATTAGAAAAGTTGGCACACTTACTCCAAACTTTTCCTTCCAAAATATGATTGCATACATCTTTACTAGAATTTTGAAAAAAAATAGTGAAACTTTTAATATTTCTACATGTATATTGCATTTGAAATTTTGTTGTCTTAATGCCAGATAAAAGAAAAGTCTAGATACCTTAGGTTTTCCTTCAAAATTTCCAGCGCTTATATCTCAAAAATGACTTATCAATGTTTTTTGCTTAAACTGATGATCCATGCTCTAAAATTCTGATTTGGTAAATAAAATAAAAATATTAATTTAAAACCTATTTATCATAAATTTAACAATACCATAGATAACATTATTGTTGTTTTTTTTGTTCTCTGTCAGCTTTTAAACGTATTTCGACTTCCAAATGTTTTGATTTTATCTGCACTGAAGAGACATAAATTATCGAAATGCGCATATGCAGAAACTAAATTAACAGTAAATCGGTATATTGTAAGTAACTAACAAGTTAAAATTCTGGTCGAACTGCTATAAAAGGTAAAACTTCGTGTATATATTATACCAAACGTTTAAAAATAATGAAAAATAAAAGATAGAGAAGGGGATTGGCCTAGATTATACATTTTGTCTTATATTTCAAATACAATTTGAGATAGAGGTTAAGTTTGAATAGCAAATGTTTTAAGCTATAAACCGATTTAACCCTACAAATGGCTTTTGCTAGTACCGACACCAAGTCCGTTAACCCGAGTTCCTATCGTTATCTATGTTTGTCTCTTGTCTCCATTATTGTTTTTCTTGTGCAGTTCGCTTGTGAATTGTGACATGTGATTATAATTCTAGGCCATTATAGATGTTTACTCTTATCCTGTTTTTGTAATATCAAGAAGTACAATTCTTTAGTTCCAAAATTATCCAAGATGTCCACCACGTGGGAACATAATTTAGCGTATTGGAAAATGCTGTTAATTATAACTTGAATAAAACCGTTTCATTCATCAAGTTGATATTGACATTGCATGTTAACATGATGATCATGTTTTGCATATCTGTACCAATTTAAATCCAAAATAACGGCCACCGGGGAATAGTTCAACATATGACAATGTTGTAAATTGTTTCTTGAAAACTGTTTCATACACCAAATTGATAATAACTAGGTGTGGTAACATGGTGGTATTTAAACATATGTATGATTTTAGTACCCGAAGATGGCTGCAACTGCAGATCATAGTTAACATTGGACCCTATGGGAAAATATTGTAATAGCAATTTCTTGAAACCGTTTCATATGTCAAGTTGATGTTAACTAGGCATTTTAACATGTATGACAGTAATCTTACAGATGACTGACTTTACTACCAACGACTGTAACATGAGATTAATGATCAAACCCTGTGTTAAATGTTATTCAATCAGTGGATACCAGGTGAGCTATAAGAGCTCATAGCCTAGTTATATATTCTCGATCCGACTGCAAGCAAGCCGCTTATAGGATTATTTATACCACAATGCCTGTAGTTGTGCAATGGTGTTTCCAAAATTATCGACTCTTCGTCAGAGATTTATGATATTTTTCACTCATTTAGTAAAATTTAGTTTGTGGGAGCCACAACTACGTATTTTATCTGATTTCATCCAGAATTCACACAGTTACTGCTCACTTTCTTCAGCCGTGTACAACATTTTGCAAGTGTTCTCACCTATTTGTTTTACAGAGTTATAGCCCTCTATGACTTTATATTCTCTTGTGTCCTTAATACAAAATTGATAATGATCCGTCCACTCAAACCAAAGTTATACTGTTCATAGACATCGACGACGCCGGCAACCATACCATAAAGCGACTGCAAAATTTTGCTGCTGCATAGAAATAAATACCAATCAATCTAAGGCTTTAACGACAGTCGGACTATTGACTGTCGGAATAATGTCCGTCGAGCGAATGACTGTCGGAGTAATGACTGTCGGACCACTGAGTGCCGGACTAATGACTGTCGGACCACTGAGTGTCGGACTAATGACTGTCGGACCACTCATGTGATCCCACTGCAAATATGGTGGCATTCATTTGCTAAAAGTAATCAAAGCGCTGAACGCTGAAGTGCTGTTAAGGCAGTTATCTTTGAAATAAGAAAAGATGTAAAACTAGGTATTTAAAAAAATTAGCCACAAAAGCTGTATGTCATCTAGATACATCCATATACAATATGTCAAGTGGTTACAGAAAAAACTCAGGAAACCAAGAAGTTAACAAAACCGACAAACAGAGGTTATACCATAATACGTCTGTCTTTTGAAGAGTATAAGAATGTGCACTCAAATCACAATGACGTCTATCACTAGAATAAACATACATTGTATAAACCAAAGAGTACATGCAAGTTGACTGGCCAAAATAGAAAAAATTATTCAACAAAAGCAATGAACATGAAAGGGCAAGTAAAGAAATAAAAAGTTTTGAATCAGAGTAATTAATTGAATTTAAGTGCTTCATAAGAATATGGAATTGGTTAAAATGCATTGCACTCAGGCATCTTGCCCAACCCTTCTGTAATATTAATGAAGCACTTTAATTCAAAATTAATTACTATGACACATACTTTAACTATAACATAACTTTGCACAGTGTGAACAGTTAAACTATGGAATAATCTTCAGATTATCCCCCTGAATCTACCTGTATCATGGAAGCACCATCGTTAAAAAGCTTGATAAATACTGGAGAGAACAAGATATTTATGATAATTATTAAATACAGCGGATCTAAATATAACAACAGGAAATAACAGAGTTATATCTACAGGCATGGAGTACAGAAAACGGTTCTAGCCTTTTCCTAAATACTTTCAATAGATATTGCTGTGGATTGATATGGAATTTTTTCTGGTGTCATCATGGTACATTTGTAGATAGACTTGGCTTCAGCTTGAAATGTTAAAGGAAATTTCAAATACTATGTATTCTCTTATGATGCACGATTATTATCTATTTCTTGCACGGATAGTTATTTGTGGTACACAACGAGACTTGGAATATGGAGTTAGATATGAACTTGTTGAATCGATTTGACAGGAATTTCATTGGTCGGGGCCAAGTAATAACACATTACGCGCGACGTCTTACCCTCGACATAGTGATCAGTTTCTGCATGCATCAGTCTATTTAATGCCTACTCCGCCGTTAGGACAATGTATACATCAACTGCAAGAATTTATCCTTGATTATGGTCGCTGCGAAACGATCATCGCAACAAAAGAAGGAAACCGCTGCAATTGATGAAAAATCAGCAAGCGACAAGTTCCCCCGTTGCACCAATAAAATCATGAATAATTCTTTTCAGACATTTCCTCGTCGTGGTTCCTTCACAGGGCATCAGTTCCACACATGCTCGCTTCAACCCCTGCTTATTTTGTTATCTCCTCATAAAATATTTAAAATCGTGAGCCTAATCCGATTACATTCCGTTTAATTGGGAGCAATCATTTTTGTGGAGAAGTGCACTAAACTGTCAACTCCATCGACATCCTTAAGTACGTCACCGGGTGGGAAATTTGAACTCAATGTTGTTGTATGGTAAACCCTCGAGAGTTCCGAATTATGTTTATTTCCAAATATAGAAGTTCATGGTCATTGGAGTTGACAATATAGTGCCGTTTATACATATGCGCGCACACCTGTCGTAAAGAAATCAAACTTGATTTTGAACCTTTTTATAATAGATGTAAATATTAAGCATAAAAACTTCATGATATAATGCTATAAGAGACCCGGAAAGTAGCAAAGAGTCCACAGCATTTACTTCGGTATTTAGTCATTTTCTACGTTTCGAAGCATTTTGTATGTTTCCATTCATGAAAACATGTTAAATATTACAGCGCATCGCGGGAATTTTTCATGAATAAACCGAATCGCGAATGGCGAGTGTCAAATTAAGCTACATTTTCACGCTGTATTTTTGTTTGAACTACACATACTTTCCATGTAAGCATTTTCAAATAAAATAACTAGAATGTGTTCAGCATAGTTTCTCACTATCTGTAATTCTTGACACCCAGACATGAACTATGTTATGCGTTTTTGTGAGGTACATCTGGCTGTTTATTTCGTCTGGAGACAATGCAACAGTAAAGTGCTGCCTAAACAGCACAAAAATCATCCGAAAACTGCAAATGACTTCCCTTGGCACATTCTATAAAAATAAGTGTTTGCATTAAACTTTCAACAAAGTAAAAAATACCGGCCTTCTACGGACCAAGTTCTTTTTCGTCAAAAAATTGTTTTTTCTTCTCATTGTCTTGAAAATTCCCAAGCTTTAAGAACAATTGTATTTTCAACCTAATGTTCCGTCAGGGAGGGTTACGGGAGTCTTAAAGCAATTCTGATAGAATAAAGAGTGCAAATTATTAATGTGGCCGTGCAATACATGCAGTATGTTTGTACTCATTAAAATCAATGTAGTCTAAACATGTAATGGCAAGTAGTCTATAAAACTGAAAAAGTCCCGTTTTTAATTGTAGTAGACCTGGGGGAAGAGGAGAAAGCTCTTTTTTATATAAAATAAAAAAATACAAAAGTTGCATAAAACAATAAATTTCGATATGCTGTACACGTGTTTCAAAGAGTAACCTCTCATCAGCAGCATTAAAATCAAATAATATGGAAAGCCATAATCAAAAGTAGTCAAAAAAGAAGTGTTCATTTCCAAAAATATCGAAATAGGAAGTCAAATCCAGTACCGAGGACATCTAACGAGTGCCATACACGGAATGAAGCCTCAGTATTTTAAGGGGTTAGAATTTTGATAAAAACTGTAAATTTCTATACAACGCAAGGTAAATTTTTATGTCAGACAAGTCTGACTATTTGACTTGTGAATACCCTAAGGGACCTCTGATCCACCAGCAGTGGCATTGGCCCAATGGTTCAAAATACAAAAAAAAATACCAAAGTTGCATAAAAACAGAAAATTTCGATTTGCTGTACACGTGTTTCAAGGAGTAACCTCTCATTAGCAGCTTTAAAATCAAATAATATGGAAAGCCATAATCCAAAGTAGTCAAAAAAGAAGTACTCATTCCCAAAAATATCGAAATAGGAAGCCAAATCCAGTACAGAGGACATCTACCGAGTACCATACACGGAATGAAGCCTCAGTATTTTAAGGGGCCTCAGTATTTTAAGGGGTTAGAATTTTGATAAAAACTGTAAATTTCTATAAAACGCAAGGCAAATTTTCATGTCAAAAAAGTCTGACTATTGGGCTTGTGAATACCTTCAAGGACATCTGGTCCACCAGCAGTTACATCGGCCCAATGGTTTAAAATTAAAAAAATACCGTAGTTGCATAAAAACAGAAACTTTCGATTTACTGTACACGTGTTTCAAGGAGTGACCTATCATCAGCAGCATTAAAATCAAATAATATGGAAAGCCATAATCAAAGTAGTCAAAAAAGAAGTGTTCATTTCCAAAAATATCGAAATAGGAAGTCAAATCCAGTACCGAGGACATCTACCGAGTGCCATACACGGAATGAAGCNTTCTATAAAACGCAAGGTAAATTTTCATGTCAGACAATTCTGACTATTGGGCTTGTGAATACCCTCGGGGACCCCTGGTCCAACAGCAGTGGCATCGGCCCAATGGTTCAAAATTACTTCTTGTGGTTGGTATGAATAACACACAAGATTTATAATATTTTTCATCAATAGAAATAAAAATATCCATCTTATCTTGAAAATACATTTTTTTGATAAAGTACTTCATAGTGCCTGCATTTAAAATTTCCAGGTCTTAAAAAATAAAATAAATGAAAGTCAGATATTTGGCAAAGGAGGTAATTCTTTCAACTGGACGTTAAGTACCAAGGAATATTTTGCCTTTTTATGCAGTTTTCCTGACATTCCGAAAAAACGGAACGGTGATTTTTAAAGAATTTTGATATAATTCAAATGTATGGAGGATCTTAAATTTCTCAGTTTTTGATGAAAATTGAATCATAGAATTTTTGTTTAGAAGAAATTGAATGAAGTTCTGTTATGAGCATTGTTTGAACGGCAAATCAACACTAAATGTATGCTTATGATATTTATTATCTGGTATCTAGGTCTACAAGTTTAGTCTAGGAATTTTGGGCTAATTTATACTGTTTCTTATTCTTAAACTGTACAGAAGTATACACCTGCGGGAAGTTTTGAGTTTGATTTTTCTTCCTTAGTGCGGCAGTGTTTTACCAGCAGACTAGGCTCCTTTAGCTAGCCGGCAGTTTAGCGACGAGTCCCCTTGACCCATCTTTAAAAATTACGTATTGTCATATTCTCTCCTTTCAAGATTGTGGTCATGGAGTTAATAGTCTACCTGTATTGGGTTTTATTCGTATGTTTACTTAACTTTAGGGAAACGGGACAGATAAAGGGGAGGTAGGGTGCCCTTAAACCGGTTTAACCCTACCGCTGGCTTTTGCTAGTGCCGGTACCAAGTCCGGCTGTCCCGAGTTCCTATCGTTGTTTACGTTTGTCTTTTGTCTAATTTGTGTTTTTCCTGTGTAGTTCCCTAGCACATTGTGGCATGTAATAATAATTTTCAGCCATTGTAGGTGTTTCCTGTTGTCCGTTTTATTTCACCTCATGGTGATTTCTCAACAGAATTTAAGACCTCAAGACAGGGGTGTTTCTTTGAACTGTAAATAAAAAATATTATGGTGAAACTTTCCAATTTTTTTCTTGAAGTATAGTAGCTCACGGTTATGTCTTACTGCAAATTTAAAGAAAATTTAATTTTTGGAAAATTTTTGGGTTACCCTTATGATTGTCGTAATTAATTGTCCTTTTTGTATAAGCTTGGGAAACTGTTTTATCTTTATCCGTACTTCATCGTCATTTTGGTGCGCCATAAATCCAGTTTAGGTTTGAACTTACTATGAGGTATGAGAAAAGCTCATTGTTGAAGGTGACTTCACGATAAACAATAAAAGGGTTGTTCCATTGCTTTGTTTACCATGTATTTGTTGAGGCTTTGTCTCATTTGCATTTACTCAATATCCCTTCATTGTTTATTTAACCCACCATATTTATTAAAATGCCTGCACCAAGTCAAAGCCATTGCGGTCGACAATTTTCCGGTGGTTTTCACCTGATTTGTCTTTTTGTCTCATGGAATTCGGCTCTTGACAACTCTGTACCGTTATTTGTTCTTACCCACAGTTAGTTTGAACTTGAATTTTGTTGCAAATAATATATCCCCAGTTCTGGACCAATTATTTGCAAAAAAGCAGTTTAATTCTCTTTCCCATATGTTCAAGCTATTATTCTGTGCACAGCGCGGAGTAAATGGGTACATGCATTTTTCCATTAAAATCTGTGACTGTTTTTAAAGTAATTTTGCAGAACACGTACCCATTTAATCCAAACTAGAAACTTAAAACTCCGTACATTTGTAGTTATCATGAAAAGGTATTATGTACTGTATTGATAAAACATGATCGTCACTGACTGGAGTGAAAAACTTTCATGAAAAACATTTACTCCATATCCCTTTATTTGTACATGAGACGAAAGGGCATTTACATACAATGAAATTATTTGATCGTACTTCAGTCATTACTGTTCAACTAGAAAAAAAAAGATAACAATAAATACAACTTTTAATATTATTATTATTTTTTATAAACACTAAGAAGAAACAAATAGCCACACACATGCAAAGAAAATGGCCATCTACAGAAGTAAAATGTACAGCAATATCAGTATTTCGTTGTTTAAAGATAAACTCTTTATACATTTCTCATATTGCATGTATTTTACTAATCTGACATTTAACCTCTCCAAACCCAACATCTTTTATTTGAAGAGCCACTTTATAGATAGGGGTGGTACTATACATATGTATATGCCCATCATGGGCCCTTTGATTAGGTCAATGAAATTATCTTATAAAGGTGACTTAATATACTTACAAGAAGATATTATACACTGTAATAAAATTGCATCTTTAAGAGATCCTAATGCATGATATAGTCCGATGTAGATTTGTTTTATTGTATCCATTTCTTTGTAATTTTAAAAGTTACTGGAACAGGATATTATCTGATACATCATTTCCATTTACTGAATACAAAAACATGTAAATATACAGTACGGTTCAAAATAACACTAACGATCTAAAGTCATGCACATCTGTCTTATGATTGTTGTATGTTTTATTGAGTATTGAACCCTTATAACAAACAATCCATGTATCCAAACTTTAGTCAATAAAAATGCTATTTGAGCGTTAGTGGGGAAGCTTAAGTCTTTTAATCTCAGATAATTATTTATAATATATGTAAAGTAACGACCAATTAAAGAGATATATACACATTAATCGGAATCAGATTGGAAGCTGTTTAAATAATAAAGGCATAATTATATAATAGCAAATAGACGAAATTATTTATAACTTTTTTTTCGCTTTAAGGCCCCTTTTTCAGTTCAATGTTAAACCTATGG